>JAGDQP010021265.1:6873-31995 GCA_022664845.1 Lepisma saccharinum
ATACTTTCTGCAAAACATGGTCTAATAAGCTTCCGCGCACTAATTTTACGCCCATTGAACTTCTTTAATTCATAACGAGAAACAAAGAATTCACTGTGTTTCTTGTATCTCTTTTGGATCGAGAGGAGTCGGGTTCTTTTCCAGTTCACGCCATATATTTTTTGCTCCTTTTAAAGCTTACCAAATCCGCTTATGATCATACTCTGCGTTATGTTACAATGTGTGCACATATTACACAAAAAAGGGCTCACGTAATGATCGGAAAGGAGGGAGCACACAGAAAATGATCCAGAACTATGTCATTTCGGGTGTGCACTACAGAAGATGCGTCTAAAGTGAAAAAAAAAGAAGTCTAAATATATTTTTACTCTTTACTGATGTTATGTATAAAAAAGTACTGGGATGATTATGCGACAGAAGATTTGAGATGGTGAAGTAAAGAAGAAAGAGACTCATTAGGACATTGGTTAAAAAAAATCATATTGAGTGATGTAACCGAAACTGTTATCCATGGGAATAGAGAGAAGACATATTAAGGAAATATTAGACTTAAAACATTAATTACTATTAGGAACATATTTAAAAGCAGCTCCTGTGGATTGCAGACATTGGATCAGCACTAGAAACAGACTCACATTCGAGTCCTGTTGCAGGATACACTGACGCAGGTATTTGGAACTTCTACTTCAGTTTGATCAAGCATATTGCCTAAACAAAGACATTTTCTGTGGACTTTCCCACCTTTGTTTCTGGAGGAGTGCTCACTATGTGAGGTGATTCGTCAGACCTGTGACAGATTTAGACCATAGCTACTTGTGTGGTCATAAATATAAATAAAAATAAAAGAAATAAAGAAAAAAAACTGCAACTAAACCTAAAGAGAAAGATGGTCGCGAACGTCTGATCTTCCCTGGTCATGTACATTGGTTCAAATTCTGATGCCGGTCATGCTCACTGAAGCTTTCAGGGTATTCTTCAGAGGAAATGCTAAATGATACACATACTGAATCCCAGACCTGCATCTTTTCGATCCCACTCGTTTGTGGAAAGCTTGCCGAGAGACATCATCCCTCAAAATGTTAACGACTTGTGCCGTAGATGCATGTTGAGTCCAATAATAATAGGTCACTGACTTGGGATTGCACTGAAGAGATACGCAGGTTTGGGTCTTGATGCTGGTATGCTGGCAGAGGATTTCCAGCGAATATGGGCACTGTACCTACTGAAACGTCCTGACCGTTCTCTTCTCTTTCTTTGTCCTCGGAAGAGTGCTCTTAGATGGGCGTTATTCCTCCGTAGATAATAAATTGAAGTCGTAGCTGCTTGTCTGTCCCAATAATAATAATATACTCTAATAATAATAATAATAATAAATATGTGTCCCTCCTAAAAAGAACTTGTTCGATAAATACTAAAATAACTCTTTCAATGCTCATATTCCCGTCTTTCCCCGTGGCTTTGTTTTTCAACATTTACATCACATTTTAATGCCTGCACTCTCATCATCAGCTCATAAAATTCAAAGTTGTATGTTTGGACTAAAGTGAGGGAATCTGTCAATAAAGCTAAGCTTTAAAAGTTGTATGATACAGGCATGTTGAACATATGGATCTTAAAAACATCACACAGGATCGTTCAAAAACCTTACAAGCCTTGTTCTTAAAAGATTATGTTTCTTGGCAAACGCAAATAAAAAGAAGATTCAAACAGAACATATGTTTAATAACATTACAGATGTTGAAAATGCTGTTATTTAATCTGGCTACGTGTTCGTACACTTCTCAAACATTTACATCCTTTTATCGAATCAAATTTTATTGTTATTGTTTACAAAGAAGAGGTGAAAGTACTGTAGACTCTGGTATACTAGTGATACTTTTGGAATTTGTTAGTTATTAGCAGGTAAATAATAATGTTTCCACTATTACTATTGTACAATAAAGGTCGTAGCGTGTAGTGCACAAGTATATAAAAATGGCATTATTGAATTATTTAAAGAAATATATTTTTTATGTAATTTTTACTATATGCAGGTTGAGTTCAGGTAATCTCGTGACAATATGCTGGTAATCTCGTGATATCACAAATACGCTAGGGCATTGGTTATTTATACCAAAGCATAATAAAACCAAGAATTAAATAAGAATACATCAAAAAAGGTATTTTAAGTATAAACCATTTTAATATGAACTTATCTAATTTATTATAACATGTACATACACTATCACACTTATAAATGAAAAATAAAATGGAAACAAGAAATCTAGATTATAATTGTAGTCTGTGATTGATAATATATCAAAATTGTATTAGTCTGAATCACTCTTATCACTCACAAGCGTCACACATAAAAACAATATGATTGTCCAGCACTTTCTTACAACTGCAGTGATAGCACAGATGACAAAAGTTACATGCAATCAATGTTGTATATATACCATTTTTACAGTTAACGTCGTGATCGTAACTTACATTGTCGTGTACGTAAGGTTTGGTAGCACTGACCAAGCAATATAACGCGGAGGCAATTTTTCTACACGTGCCAACAGGTAATTGGCTTCAATGAACGCAAAGTTCAAGTCTCTAAGTGTGTTTTATATTTTACAATAAATCTACAACTAATACTTGACACACTCGATATAAAATTATGATAGTTTTTCTTACCTTTTAACTGTAAACTTTTTAAAACAAGCAGCTGAAGTCAGAGCAATGCATTCCCTGTCTCAGACTGATGCTCAGTGTTGCTGGCATCTAGTAATTGAACGTCAACTGCTTACTTCTTCAGATAAACCTGTGATAAGCTTCGTAAAAATTATCACGAGATTATCTGTATCACAAGTATACCAGAGTTTACCCTATAAGGAGTAATATGGTCATAACAATAATTGAGATTAGACAAAGAAAGTTTGAGTGGCAGTGTCTTGAATTGTTATATCACTACCCATAGTAGAAATATGGGAAATTTGGCCAAATATTTACAGCAATGACATACCACAACTAATCATTTTAAACAATACAAAAGTTATTTACTTGTGGTCACCCATTTTGATACAAAGAAAAAAACACGAATAATTTAGAAAATTTCACAACACTGTATTTATGTTGAATCATTTCCGATAGAAGACCTTTGACACGCGTTTCGATTTGAAATCGCCGACTAAGTGGTTAAACTTATTTTCAATAATATTTATATCTTCTACTTCCAATTATAAAAGTTATTAAAACATATATAAAGCGTGTATAATATTTACATTTTCTCCCCTACGTTGCATGTAAATTATTAATTTGTTTGTTACTGCCATCTATCAAGATGTAAAGTTTTACTTTCCTTGTTTCATATTGCAGGACAAGCCTTGAAATAATTTTAAGAGTTAGGAAAGTTCCTTAACTTATCTCACGTTTCAGGAAAATATCAGTATTTGCAGCTATCAGTGGTAATTCTAGTAGTATCCCTTATAGTTCTTTGTCAGTTGAAACGAATTTTACTTTCAGAGATAATTATGTGCCTATTTTCAATAACTCAAGTCTCAATAATTAACCGAACTGCTCACTCAGGGGCTGTTCATATGAACTTCGGAGTGCGCTCGTGTCCCTTCGGAAACCACGCCTCCTTTACGTCACAGGCGGATAGCGCATAGGAAAATGACGCGAGGATTTTCAGTACCCCGAAAGATGGTGTTGTGTCGATTCACATGTTAACTAACGTAAATTACGGGTTCATCATTAATGACTGTTTTATCCAACGATGTGTGGTCGATACGTGGTCCATCTATAATTTTGTAATTTTGTGAGAATGAGTAACTAATCTCTTTTTGTGTGTTGCAGGTTCGAATAAAGGGTTATTTCAGAATTCTTGTTTTGCAACCGAACCATCTCCCATCTGTCATATAGTTATCGTACTTTGGGTAGCAGGTATAGCTGCTGGTCCACATCTGTAGTTTTATCTAGTTAGATCCAACGATCTTAGATATCCAACAGGATTTTTCCTCACTTTGAAACAATTAGAAATTAAAATAAGAAGTTCGTTAAATACTTCCTCGTCATTTATTGAGTTCTTTTAGGTAGCAAATTTAGAACAGAATTTAGTTTTGTTTCGCTTTCAAAGATATCCTTAAACAATCAGAAGTTTTGTCAATAAATAGTTATAGCCCAAAAGGAGTTTCGGAGTTTTAAATGTTATTTTGCATTTTATATCATTTTCCTTTGATTGAGTTCCCACTCACTCAAGTGTTGGCATATTCTATGATAGTTTTAGTGCTTTCCTTTTAAAGTTTTAAGAGTCTAATATTGAATTGGAGTGCTTTACTAGGAATAATGTCAGGCAGTCAACAAATGAGATACATCCTTGTGTTATCATTCATATGCCACATACTCGTAATATAAATATCCCAGCCGCCAGTGCATGCCACTGAAGGCCAAACATTACAAGTAGAATTTCTCAGTCTGTAAGTATTATTGCTCAAGTTACGGCGTTAGTCAAATCAGCAAAAACATCTTTTAACAGACCTTTTTTTTTAACGAAATCTTGCTAGAGTACAAGAACACTTGTAATTTCAAAAAAAAAAAAAAAAAGAAAAAAAAGTGCCCCGTGACATTTTGGCCCCTCTAGTTCTTCTGAAAGTAACAATTGAATCGAACAATATTGAAAGGGGATATGCCCTATTTACTTTTATTTAGGTGCCGTTACCGAGTTGAAGTATGAAAAATACCTACGCCCAATACTACCTGATAATTCAATGTAAAAAGTTCCGAACAGTAATCATCACAACCGGAATTACGATAAACCACAAGCCTGTAGATACTGCTTCCAAGCGCATAGCACCAAATATTGTCCTAATCTAACTGTGCAACATAAAAGAGCTCATCTCACATTTAGTAACAAATGTAAAACAAAACCTTAACCAACATCTGATAACCTTGCAGTACAGGTACTCCCTACAGATCCTAGGATTTAGGCAAGCAATTGTATTTCTAATCCAATCACCATTAAGAATCACCTTCAGTTCCTAATACCACCATTTGTATTTATCAATTTCAACGAACTCACTTTCACTCACACAACCAAACTTCTCTTCAACCTTTTAAGTGGCAGTAGTATCTTTGACCTCGTATGTATTTTCCTCTTCCATCGAAACACCTTCGAAGTAGAGTGAATACTGTGAGTCTTATAGCAGTTAATGAGGCTTTTGAAACATCCTATCTGCAATGAAACATGAAGTACGCTTAAGCAAGTCCTCTGGGAAAAAAATAATCAATGTTTTCGCTGTGCCACACCTAGTAAAAATGTTTATATTTTCCACCATATAAATTTAAAAGATGTGGTGAACCAGCAGGTGTAGGAGCAAAATTGAGATACAGGAATTTGCCCCAATGAATACATATAATACTATTCTCCAAGATATACCAAAAAACAGCTTAGTCCTTCTACGTATATATATGTGCACAGCAGAATCACAATGTCTACGTTAACCTCAGATATTTTTTTCACATATCAACCATCTCTGCCGACATATCAGAATCATGGTTGTTGGTGCGTTCGTTGTTGGTCGTATAGTGAAAAATACAATATTTTTGTATGTGTTCAAAGGACCATAAATAGGAAAGAAATGGAATTATCTCGACCACCGAAACCGTGCAGTAATACCACATCGGATTGTAATCATATCTGGGTAACTCATACCGCACAACAGCTTTGCGATGCTCTTCTCCATAGCCAGTGATCAGGATCTAATTATGGTTCAACTTGATTTTTATGAATTATCAATCGGAAGATAAAAATAGACGAAGTTTCATAGGTTTATCAAACCAGACTGGGTCGGAATCGTTTCGAGCATTCATTTCGTTATCTTCTACTGTCTGTATCGCATTCTCCATTTTCTCATTCCTTTCCGTTTCCTTATAATTTCGTTTCTCCTTTTTTTTCTATCTTTCTTCGCTTTGATATTTTCACTTACTCTCACACTTCTTTTTATATCTCCTTTAATCCCTCTCCTTCTGCAATTATTTCTCTTTTAGTTTTCCTCGAACAACTTTCTGCTTTTGTCTTCCTTTCCCTTATTGTTAATTTTACAAATTTGTTCTCTTCCACTCTTTTCTATCCATTTCTTACTTTTTGTTTTCTTTCATTCTCTTTTCATTTTTATTCTATTCGTTTTATCTCACTATCTTTGATGCGTTTTTCGCACACCCTTTTTCATTTTCTTTCTCTTATCTCTCTTTCTTTTCTCTCGTTCTTCTTAGTCCTCTCTTACTTCTTTCTTTTCTTTACTTCTTCTTTAGCTTTCATTCTCTTCCTTCTCTCTCGTTTTCTTTCTTTATATCTCACATTTTTTATATCTTTTTCATTGTCTTAGTTCTATTTCTCCATTTTTCTTCAATTCTCGCACACTATTCTCGTTTCCTTTCGTATTTATTTTATTCTCTGTCTTTATATTATGTTTTTTTTTATTTTATATTTTCTCATGCTTTCATTTCATCTTTATTCTCTTTATAACAACTACCTTTTTAGTCTTTATATAGTTTATTTTTCTCACATTAATTCTTTATTTCTTTAAGTTCATTTTCTATCTCTTTTTTTCACTCCTTTCATTTGTTATTTTTCTTTCTCTTCTACTTTTTGTCTATCATTTTATATTTTCCCTGTATCTTTATTCATTTACTCCTTTTGTTTTCTCTTATTTTTTAAAATTAAAATTTAATTAATAAACTGATCAAGTATGGTCGCGGCGATTAGTCTTTCATGAAGACCAAGGCGTTTGTTGAGGTACCAATGCGGCATTCGCCTGGTGAAACTGAAGAAAAACTAGGGAAATCTAAGTCAGAATGGTCGTCAACGGAAGTTTAACCTGCGTACATTCCCAGTGTCGAGTCTAAGTCCATGATGTTACCTAGTGGATTACAGAGGGAAGACACTCTCTGTCTCTTTCTTTATACATTTGTATATCTGTATGTGAGAATCTCAATGTGATCGCATGTATATATGTCTTGATGTGAAAATATACGTGTTTATTGTGTAAGTGAATTAAAGTAAAAAAAACAAACAAGATAATACATTTAAGTTCAAAGATCCTTTAAACCCAGCAAAACATTATTCATTAAAATAAATTTATGTGCATACAATTTAGACCGTTTTATTAGCTTTTGGATCATTTCATTAGAGAAATGGAGTAGTTAAACAGGAAAATGTCCGATTGGGAATTCTCTGGGCTTAGTTTACTAAAAATAAACGTTTATACTATCCTCTAACGTTTCACAGCATCCATTCTAAAGATTTATTTGGTCAATGGATCATTTTAATTAAAATATTCTTTTTCCTCCCTTCTGGGCAGTTGCGTTGCGTCGACTGTATTACACGGTTATAGTGGCCCCTTGCATTGGCTTTACCCACATCTACTCTATTCTTTCCTTCTTGACGGATGGGTAACCTTGGAAGTGTGGTTCATAGAGGGCAAAGCTGTCAAGGTTTAAGAGGATGAGAGAACACCCTGGGAAATTTACGGATTTCCGGTCGCTCGAGAACATTTGCACGTTGGGAACGAAGGAAGGGAAGAAAAGATGTTTATTTGCAACGCCATAAACTTCGTGGTCCTTTCAATGGCCAAGTTCAATGAATGCTCTCAGAAGAAAGATGTAAAGTGAAATTATGTATTTTTCCATCGTGCCTGTATATTAAATTAATATCCGCTGTTAAAATTAAATTTTTGTAGTTTTGCAGGTGTGATAATAGTGGAAGGCTGTTTGAAATATCAGAATTCGGACTAGAGTATAAAGTGGCTATATACAGAGGCACTTTCTTTAGTTGAATAGAAATTAATATAGGAGTGGTGAATTTATCTTGTAGTGTTGTTGGTAGGGGTAATTCTTGTGCAGGAATTTGGTTGTTTATTAAAATTGCCACTCCTCCGGTAGCATCAGAACGGTCTTTTCTAAATGTGTTGAAACCTGGGGTCTTAATTTTAATATTTTGTGTTAATTTGGTTTCATTAATAATAAATATGTCTATATTCTCATCTATTGCCAACTGTATAATTTCTTGTATTTTCTCTCTAATGCCATTTATATTTATGAAGCAGATGTTGAGATTGTTATGGTTATTCTTATTGGCCATTATTCGATGTAACCTGGTTTGAATCTTCAGCCCTACTAATAGTCCTGACATTGGTCTTTTGTTTTTTAACATATTCTTCATTTCCAATGAATATGTGTCCATCGACGGATTGAATTATGTTTAGATGTTTTTGTAAAAATTCCTCAGTTGGAGGTTTGATAATTGAATTGATTTTGTTTATCGTTTTGGATTCTTCAGGTAAAGTAAGAGTTAGTGTGAGTACTGATAGCATCCATTTGGAGAGCATATCCATTTGTTCTTCAATTACTTTTTTAACTATTTGTTCAATTTCTTTTATGTTAGAATTTAGAAATAAGAGACATCTTTGTAGACTTTTTCACAGGGCCCCAAATGAATTTGTAAAAATCAAATAAATAATTTACAAAAAGAAATTAAATATTCCATCAACCAATTTAGGAATCAGAAAAAAGAAACCTTCATTTCCGACCTATCTGACAGCTATAAAGATAATCCAAAAAAATTCTGGAAGATGCTTCCAAGGCAAAAATCTTCAGGACCCGGACATTCACTTCCCAGCTCTCTTGACAACAAACCAATTTCAAGCAATAAAGACTTCATAGATATTCTCTTTGCTAAAAACAAAATTAAAATGGAAACGGATCCACCTCATCATAACAAAAAATTTCAGAAGGAAATCTCGGAAACTGCGGACAGGATTAGATCGTTCATAGACCATTCCCAGGACATCACGGATCTTGACAGACAGGATAATCATATCGGAAACATTGAAATACTACTCGCTGACGCAACTACTGATGAAATCGTCAAAATTCTGAAAAAGAAAAAGAACACCTCACCCGGCCCTGACGGCATTCCATACATAGCCCTTCAACGAAGTCCTCCTGAACTACATCACATTTTAACATCACTATACAATGCATCTTTTAAAACAGGTTACCTTCCACAATCTTGGAAAAAAGCATACACCATTTACATACCTAAAAGTGGCAAAAGTCGATTCCAATCTGCTAATTACAGGCCTATCACCTTAACTAACACTATGGCTAAAATTTGTGAAATGGTGCTCTCAAAGAGGCTTAATAAATATATGGAAGAGGCAGACCTCATATCTAAATACCAGGCCGGTTTCAGATCCAATGTTTCTACAATAGACCAGCTCATGAGAATAGTTACTGACACCCAACTAGCTCTAAACAAAGGATGGAAAGCAGCGGCCATTTTTATGGACCTTACGTCAGCATTCGACACTGTCTGGCATGATGCCCTTCTTTATAAGTTGCATTTACTTAATCTTCCTACCTGCACAATCAGATGGATTTCTCAATTTCTAACAAATAGAACTACCAAGATAAGAGCTGGGGAAGACTTTTCAGAGAACATTTCAATCCGAAGAGGGGTACCGCAGGGGGTTGCATTAAGTCCGATACTCTACTCCATATATGTTAATGACACTCCGATCTCTATTAACAACAACATAAAACTAGGACTCTTTGCTGATGATACGGCATATTGGACTGTTGCTAGAACTTCTAAATCACTCATAAAAAACTTACAAAAACCTGCAAAGATATTTCTGAACTGGTGCCGTGACTGGAAACTTGAATTGAATCCAAACAAGACGCAATTTATAATCTTTTATCCTTCTGGAAGGGGTACCAGAAGAGACAAAGAAAGCTACATATGCATAGACGGAACAAGGATTAAACCGGGGTCCACAGCCAAGTACTTAGGAGTCACCCTTGACCAAAGACTAAATTTCAAGAAACACATTTTCGAAAGAAAAAAGAAAGGATTACAAACATTTTCGGCCCTTAAATCTATCTACTTTCGCGCACTCCATTCCATATCAAAACCAGATTATATCTTTCAATATTAAGACCTATTCTAACCTACGGTCACGAATTGTTCAACTCAAATATTATAATGGATCACTTAGAAAAATATGAAAGATACTGGCTTCGAGTCTCCAAAAGACAATGGAATTCTGATATGGAAGAACTTTACAGAGACATCAATTTCCCATACATTTTAGACTATTTGGCAATCTTGCAAAGAAAGATACAAAAGAAATATCAAAAATAAAAAAATCGCAAATATCAATTTCCCAGAACATATAATGAATGTGACAATCTTACGCCATCAGATCACCTTACAGGAAATCCTAAACATCTAATCAACGAACATATACAGGGAACAGAGAGATTAATTAAAACAAAGTAACAACTCTCAAGAATACAAAACACGAAGGAAACGAGCGTCAGGCTGGAGTATAAACACAAACAAAGGCTCTTGGAAACACTCAAATATTAAATATTACAAATATTACTATAAAAATCTTATTCCTTTAACCTTAATTTAACCACAATTATCACCTCAAATCTCAACAATTTGACTCAAGACTTACGAACATTAGACAAATTATTCCAATAATATTCTCAACTAAATTATTATCATAAATATAGCCTAACTGTGCGTTTACGGGCGGGTAGCTAAACTCAATAAAGATATTTTTTAGCGGATAAGATATAAGATATCTGGTTGTTTGTTTGGTGGGGGCTGTGTGTCCGGGGCTGGCTCCGGTTCCCCTCCCCCTTCACATACATGATCAATTTCAGACTCTCACTTAGATTATTATACTAAGGATGAAAGTGGCCTCAAATGGCCAGAAATCCTGACCCGGTGGCCCTGCGGGCCTAAGGGCAATTAACATATTCTTGCTTGTATATTAAATTATGTAAAAAGATTTGAATCTAATCTATGAAGTATATTTATGATAAATGTATAAAATATTACAGAAATAAATGACAAGTTCTCAAAGGATTTATATGTGAACATTTTTACATCCCTTTCGTAAGTTCACAATGACTCGTGGTGTCCTCAAATCCTGCACAGTTAATTTAACTTATTTCCCCACGTCATACAATTATGAATTCTTGCACAGGGACGTAAGTCAGGTGACAATACTATATTGCATTGTTACTGTCATATATTTCTATATATTTTAAAACCATATTTTAATATATTTTTAATATGGACATCTTTATCCTAAAATAAATACTAACCTGCAACGAAGTGACATTTTACTGATTGCAAAATACTTTAGTATTTGATTAACAAAACATTAGCTTAAGAAAAAACAAAGTTTCGGAACACCGAAATAACGAAAAAAAAAACAATAACAAAAACCTTTTAAAAGACACACTTTACTTAAACAATTCGTACTAAAAAATAAAATAATTTTGTTTATGCATGACTAAAAAGAAAAGTATAGGGTGCGCCAATTGAAAAAAAAATTATAAAATAACTGTATATGAGAGCACGTCCCATGTCTCTTTAAGTCATGCATAAACAAAGTTATTTTTTTACATTCTTTAAAAATTTTATGTCTTTCATTTTTTTTTTAAATTATTTATTTTACATTCTATTCTTTATTTCACGATGGTTCGTGGTGTCCTCTAATCATGAAACGTTTCTCGACGTCATAGAATCACAAAATTTTGCATATCCACGTAAGTAGGATGACAATACAATATTCCATTATTACTTTTATACATTTATATATTTTAAAAGCATATTTTAATATTTTTTAATACGGGCTTCTTTATCCTAAAATAAATACTAGCCTGCAACGTGGAACCCTTTCACTGGTTGCAGAACGCTATAGAATTTGGGTCACAAAACATTAGATTGAGCAAATAAATGATCAAAAATTAAAGACATACTTTTCTTAAACAATTCGCACTAAAAAGTAGAAAAAATGTTTATGCATGACTGAACAGAAAATCATGGGACGCGCCCTTATATACAGTCACTTTATAAATTCTTCAATTGGCGACCCCATGCCTTTTAGTCATGTATAAACAAAATCATTTTTTGTTTTACTTTTTAGTACGAATTGTTTAAAAGAAAGTATGTCTTAAAAATTTTTTTTTAAAATAATTTTTTGTTTTGTATTAATTCAAGGTAGATATTAATTAACTAATTCATTACAAAGCAAATCCTCTTCCCTTGTACCTTTTCGCACAATATTAAATGCAGGTTTCGAGATGAGACGTCTCCTGAAAATTCTCACCCCGTCTCGAAAAACATGCAAATTGAACAATTTCTGCTTTCGAAAGAAGGCTGTACTGCCAATGGTGGTATACGGTAAACATAAACTTACTTTTCGAAACATAACTTTAATTCTCATTTTCAGATTAATCCAAGTTTAATAATTTTATGTAGGGATAGTACTCCAGATACAAGTACCAAGCTAAAGCACAGATTTAAATATATTCTGCAGTGGAAAAGTATTGTGATAAGGTACTGAACTCTATTGCTCAGTTGCAGGGATTCCGCCAGGAATTTCGGATTGGGGGGGGGGTAAAGTCGAAATTGGGAGGGTGTGAGTGGAGTTTTGTACGGTTTCTATCTGTCTTTGACTGTAAAAATGTGAAAGTTGGGGTGTTCTCAAGGATTTGGGACGTGACACCCCCACAGGGCGAGTCCGGCGGAATAACGGTTCAGTTGCTATAGAGTGTGCGCAATCCAAGATTTTGTTATCCGTGAATCAGCGTTCTGTTTCACTAAACCTTAAACTCTGAAGATATAATTAGATAAACACTAGATTAATCCCAACTTTGGTGGAACTATGGTGTACACTGAATGACGTCATGTAGGTAAGTTCTATAATCTGAGCGGTTGGTAGGAAACAAACAAGAAAGAGGAAGCAACGTAGAAATAAGAACATTTCAAACGTTCTATGTGTCTTTTGCGTTATATTTCCGTAGTGTAGAGTGAATGCTGTTGAACTCATACGAGTAGAATTGGAATTAAAGAAATTAGCCTGAAACAACACCCTACAAGAAACAGTATATAGGTCTCCTGGATAAAAATAAAAGTATTTCTAAAAAAGAAAAGCAGATGTCGCTAGTTTGTTGCTAATTATTACCCCATATTTGAGTAACCTTATGAAAGCTGGTCTACCTTACAAATTACTAATTTCAGGTTAGGTAAAGTTATGTTACAGTATATTGGAAATAATAAAACAAATTTACTTATTACATAAGAAATGTTATTTAGTCCCTTATTCACCATTGGACATAAGAAAAAAAAAATGTTAATCCCGTATATAGGCTGAACCAGTTATCGCAAGGATTGTCTTAGTACGTTATGCATGTTAGTGCAATTTCTAAAGAAAATGCACTTAAGAGGACTTGGGGTAGAGCATTAGTTTCGACTTCAAAAGACCTAGTTTCGAACCTCTGACAAAATCGGTGAAGGGGCTAAAGTGTGATTTCTGTGATTTTACAGGAGAGCTATTTAAAATTTCCGTTTAGCATTGTATCTTATGGGTTATTTGATCTTCAGGTCTTTGTATCTCCGAAACTAAAAGGACTTCAGGTACAAAAGCTTGACAGGTACAGGTACAGTGATGGATGGTGGTCACAACTAAAAACCGAATTTTTCCAGCTACGCCACTTCGCCCCTTCATCGACGAAATGACCGGATGGTACCTCCTCTGGCCGACTCCTTTTCCCTACGTTATCACGGCCTTAGCCATACAGCCTAAAGGTAATATATGAATCGAAATCTTCGTTCTAAAACTTACGATTCCAAATTACGTATTAATTAAATTTTCGAAAACATTACACGAAATCTTTTAAATCTATTACACTGTGGCTTTTAATACTTTAACACAGTTTCTAATAATCATGACAATGTGCGATATACCACGCAAATATTTTGTGCAGTACTTTTCTATATCTATTTATGGTATGATCAAACATTGTCTGTCCATTAGGACAATTGAATATGAAACAGACGCCAACATGAAAAAATCCTTTTCCGGTCTCTACAAACATTCATGCAATATTAACAACATACAGTTGAATACTACATAAATAGAAAACAAATATGAATCGATAAGTCATTAAAGCGTGTTGCAAATTTCTAAGAGTCCAAAACTGAACCCAGAAAAGGGTAATTTACACAAAGGTACGATGTCGATTCTCAGAAAGCTCAATAAAGATATAATTGAATTGTTTTTATAAATGTGTCATGAGCTTAAAATATGAAATTGTATTTCATAGAAAATGCTGTAAACATTTTCTGTTATTTTAAAAAGATGATTAAGCCACTGGATCAGAAAACCAAAGCTTGCTGGTTCGAGTCTCTGTCAAGAAATATATATTTTTTTTGTTTAGATGTTGTATAAACAATACGCAAAAGTGTTGGACTAACACGCAAATTCAACACTATATCGAATTTAATATTGTCTCTCTGACAAAACTTAACACACTGCCTATGTTAAACGGTAACACTGAAAATTCTATGTTGGAATAACACATGAAGTAGTTGTTATCGTAGGGGTGATGTAATTTTCGATATATCGATTTTAATTTAGATTTATAAAATTATACAGACTTGCTGATATTCGATATATCGATACTTGCATATTCTATATTTCGGTTAAATATCTTTGAAAATTTAGATTGATCTTGTGATATTTTACTTAGATATGCTCATATTTCTATTTAATATTTTAGTTCGATTTTTTCGATATATCGTTAGATATTGGTAGTTAAAAATGTTGAACTTTCATTTTCAGTTTCAAATACTGAACACCCATATGCCACCCTTACATCGCTGCTCTGTGCTAGATTTTTGTTGAAAGAATACTGTTTTTTTACACGCTTTTTATTAACTCTATAATCATGTTTCATCTCTGGT
This sequence comes from Lepisma saccharinum, assembly GCA_022664845.1. NCBI lineage: Eukaryota > Metazoa > Arthropoda > Insecta > Zygentoma > Lepismatidae > Lepisma > Lepisma saccharinum. The sequence goes on from JAGDQP010021265.1 coordinate 21,674, forward strand.
ATAAATCTTCCAACGTTAATTTAACTAATTTTCCGACATCGTACAATGATGCAATTGTGCATAGAGACGTAAGTCGGGTGACAATACAACATTCCATTGTTACTTTCATATATTTCTATAATATTTTAATAACATTTTTTAAATATTTTATTATTAAAGACTTGTTTATCCTAAAATATATACTAGTCTGCACCGCGGCTGGATTTGGCTGGTTGCAGAACACTTTAGGATTTGGGTCACAAAATATTAGCTGGAGAAAAAGTATGAACACCGAAATAATCCGAAAAGAATAATAAATAAAATAAATTGAAAAAGGATTTTTAATTAAAGTTTTTTTTTTTTAAAAAATACGTTTTTTAAAGCAAAGTAAAATGGAGTAAAATGTAAATAAATAAATAAAAATAATAATAAATATAAGAATCGGAAAATAGAAGCGTAGGTGCTCTTAGATATTATGATTTTATGATAAGGTAAGCAAGAGTATCCACGCTTTTATTTTCCGATTCATATTTTTTTTTTTACCGTTTAGTTCATTTTTCTTAAGCGTGTTTCTTTAAAAATCCTTTTTTAATTTAAAAAAAAATCTGCTTCCAAATGTTACCTACTCGATTGAATTTTAAAGAAATATAATTATGTTGATAGTCGCAGTCATCATACTTTAAGTATAGTTTTAAACGTTAAAACTTTAAACAAAACGGAATGAAGCAATTCGATTCGCTTAAAACTAAGGATGGAGTAAAATAAATTGTTAGAATGTTCAATTATGGGAAGCAATAACCAATTGAATAGGGAAATTGTAAAATCCTGTAATCCACAAAATTTAATCACCGTTAAAAGAGAGGGTGAAAATATCGCAAGCGGTTGAATCACATTGTTTGAATGCTAATAAAAAGTTATATTACGGAAATCTTTGATGCGACAATTTTCTTTGTAAGTAGCTCTGTTTAGCGGGAAAATGCAATACTGTTTCTGATTTTCATATATAATCCTTGCATTCCTCTTCTACCTTATGGTCAATAACTAAGACAGGCTCATAATGCTTGGCTGAAATGTCTCATTTCTTGTGTTGAAGGTCTGAGATCTAACATTTCTATGACCCGGTGCCAAGAAATGGTCCATTTCTTTAAGTAGTTATAAAGTCGTTAACATCTCCGAGAATTTCTCATACATTTTTGGACAATTTCTTTGTGTGCAAATCCTTTGCTTCTAAGAGTTCAAAACGGGGCAGGGGTTCAAATATCGGATACGTGACTTTTACTTGTCCTTTTAAGCCCCCCTTCCCAGAAGTTAAAGAGAGAGACCGTCATAAACCAACACAATATAGTTTTATTATTATGGAGGTAATCATATTATTCCATGGTGGCAGACACTTTAATAATAGGGATGCGGGGTTAGCGTTTCGTGGTAAAGGTCGCCGACGGGACTAAGGGTGTGGGATGAGGGATGAAACAGACTGGAAAGGATATGATATGGATATTAAATGTGGACAGTTTCGAAAGCTACCAGATGGTAGGTTTTAAACACGGAAATCTTGAGGTAGCTCAGGCCCATTATAGGAGTTTTACGACTCCTACGTTACGTTCGTCGGAAATCGTGCATGTTAGCGCTCTAAATTTCTTCCTTTGAGCTAGAAACTGAGATTATATTATACCTGAAACATGCTACATTGACTTTTGAATCATATATCACTGATGCTGTTATCTATTCGTGTTTCAGAGTCAAGCTTATGAATATAGAACCGGTAATAACTAAGAAATATTTTCGTTTTTTCTGTTGAAAGAATGAAGATGTAGCAAATTTATTCTCATATCTGATATTTTTTTTAAGTAAATAAATAATATTTTATAAATATTCTAAATTATTGCCTCTGACGAGTGTTTTTTTAGGGGTGACCTGGAGCGGGGGTGTTACGGCGCCGAATAATTCCTAAGTACTTACGGAAATAGTATCATATCTCCGAAAAGAAGAAAATGCCCTCGGAGGTGTGCAAATAACTCTCTCCTCGAAAGTCCTATTCTGAAAGAATTTGTGAGTCTCAGAAATAAAAATAGGTCAAGTTTGAGTCACTGGACCAATTTGGGTCAAAATTTTATCATCGGATCGCCGGGTGACAAAGTAGTCTCGTCATTTGGGTCAAGACTAGGTGAAGTTTCAGACCCGGTCACCTACGCCTGGGTCAGGCTGAGTCTCTCAAAGTGACTCCCTTTTAACAATGCTTCATTGCTATATTAGGAAAATAACTTACAATAGTATTGTCCCTGAACTTTTTCCGTGGTTCTTCCTCAACCACACCAAAGCCAATGCTGGGATAGTTACTTCAAACATGACCTTGGTAAAGTTCTTTCCCACATCCTCTTCCTCACCCCTATATCTGACTGAGGGAAAGATACCCCAAGGGATAAATATAGTCTAATTCAGATGGGAACAAATATTTTTAAGTAGTCATTGTGATTGGTTTCGCAACATTTTGTACAAAATTGGAAAATAATCTGAAATTTCAGACTTGAGTCAAAGTAAAACCTGTGTATGAACATGGTATGGAGAAAGTCCGTAAATAATAATATTTCCCCATTCCACCTAATATATTTCTTACAAGCCGAAGTGTAACGATTCGCGTGAATCTTGTCTTTCAGCGTCTGTTGCAAATTTCAAACATTAATTTATAAGTTCACTAAATGGAGGATCATTTCATGTGAAATCAACACATTTTTTAACAAAATTCTACCGCATCCTCTCAGATTCCTATGATTCTCGGTTTATTGCTAGTATCCATTAAGAATTTTTTTTTTCATATTTTTTGATGCACTGGTTTTTGTTTATGGAAGTTCAAAAAATCAAATGTTCCGTGTTTCTGGTTTACAAAATTACTTATTACTCTGCAATGGTTGTTGCTAGAGACCTCGAAGAGAACTCGTTTTAACGTTCTTGCAATAAGCTTTTATTTGATATAATACTTGAGAGGATTGTACAAAATTTTGTACCCTGAAAATTATGAAATTTGATTTTCTCAAAATCGGACATCTCGAAAATTTTCAAAATATTCTTATGTGTTGGTCATACCTCCCTACAGCTGCCATGGAAATTGTAATTGGTGACGATAATGAGATTGAGATATAAAATATTTTCGTTATACTTGTACGAGTGGGGAAGAAAAGCTGGCAAAGTACTTCACTAGCTGCCCACATTAAGACAAAAAAAAAAACTTTGGTAAACTTTGTATTTTTGGGTAATTTTAGTAATTAATGACAACTTTTAAGTTTCTAAAATTCATAAACATCGGTGTTCCAGTCGGGATTCGAACCCGAAACCCTGAAGTTGCTAGCCTGATGCCTCAGACTCAACGGCTACCAAGATTGGTTCCGTATTAAGAATTCGAATTATTTACGACCTTTGGCATCTATGGCTTAAGCTGGGATAGGGAGGGAAAGGATGCAGTAAGAAGTCGGCCAGAACTTAAGTTCAATGTACCAAACATATATTTGCTTGGTGCGACTGACGAGAAACAAAGGGATCACATGAAGAATATTATTTATTATTGTAACCGGATACTTCGATCTTGGAACCGGGACCAGGATTGGTACCCTGGAATTTGAAACAAAGGACTCGGATCTGGTACTTGGAACCGGGTGCCCGGATCTGAATCCTGAAACTGGGTACGAGGTTGCAGGATATGGGTACCTGGCTCCAAGAACCAGATCCGAATCCTCAATTTCTATTTCCAAAGTACGAATCAATGTCTTTGTTCCAATATTACGTGCCCGAACAGGATCCATGTGTTCATCCATATTATATACCAGTTTATAATAAAATAAACTTAATGTGGACCTAGGGTTTTTCTAAGTCACACCAACCAAATACCATAAACTTAAGCTTAGACCAATTTCTTACTGCACCCTTTCCCCTACCATATCCCAGCCTGAGCTATAGATGCCTAAGTGTTAGTGTCTTTTCTTTCTCAGGCATAGAACGAAACTATTTTATATCTCACAATCCCATTATCGTCTCAAATTACAATTTTTATGGCAGCTGTAGGAAGGTATGACCAACATGTAAGATTTTTTTGAAAAATTTCGAGATGTCCGACTTTGAGAAAATCAAATTTCATAATTTTCGGGATACAAAATTTTGTGCAACCCTGTCCAGTGTCATATCAAATTGAAGACTATTACAAGATCTTTAAAATGAACCTCTAGCACCCTCGCAAAATTTTGGTATAAAACTGTTCAAAATTCCTCTTGAGAGAGGAAGATCAGTTTGGTGTCGAATTTTTGCACTTTTTCAAGCAAGTAAACTATCAATGAAACAAGTAAACTATCAGTCAAGCAAGTAAACTATCAATCAAACAAGTAAACTATCAATGAAGCAAACAAATAATAAATCAAACAAATAAGCGATAAATCAAGTAAGAAATCTATCAATCTCAAGCAGTGCATAATGATCGAATGTACATGGTAGCGATGCTAAATGAGGAATGGATAAAGATTAGTGTTTGCAAATTGGTGTACATGATGATGATGAAGAAACTGATCAGGATATATCGACCGAGTACGGAAGGCACACGATATAGGTCCTATAAAATTACGGTGCAATAACTTGATATTTGAAATTGTAGAATATGTAAGAAAGGTTGTAATTAAATAAACTTATATTCTAGATATCATCGTTTAAGTTAATGCACAAGGATTTTTTTAGACGTAATGAATCGCCCTGGGAATGAGTTGTTGCATTATAATAAAATGTTTGGCAGAGTGTAACATAGTCCTTGCCACATATTGCTCCGCCCTCTCGCAGAAGTTGCGACTTCACTTGGCCGATAAACGTCTTAGAAACTTCAACGTGGCATGATTTTTCTCCAAGACAAAGATAACCTGCACTACCCGTGCCTTCTTCCAGCAGATTTATGAATAATAACTTTGAAGTTTTACTCTACTCACCCACCCTACTCTCCGGATTTGACACTGCTCTGTTCCCTGCACTGAAATGATATTTAATAGGACTGCGTTTCCAAAATAACCACAACGTCATAGACGCTGTGGTTGAGTGGTGTAAGGACCAATGTTGTCCATGGGTTGACAGCAGTACAGCAAGAGGTGCATCACATTGAAGGGGTTCTATATAGAGAAGCCGTTAAGTACCATTCACCCGATAAAACTTCACACAGTGTCACTACTACACAAACAACCCTCGTACGTATAAACCGAAACTTTCTCGTACATTCAAGCTTCATTCTTTTGAAGCACTATCCCATTATACTACAACAATTTTTAATAACTTAATAAATACAAATTCATGGTAATTTACAATTACTAAGATTATATAGTCAAGAAATTAAGCAAGGTTCTGCTAGCTACTTCGTTCTTTTATGCAATTACCTGGTAATAAACTTTCAAACTATTTCATTCAAACTTGTTCCCGCAGCTTCTCTTTTGCTGTTTTCGTGTTTCAAAATATAACAGATTGTTATATTTTGTATTTCACAGCGTCAACTCATGGTCGATAGCAAATTGTTACTTTCCGTGTATTATACATATATAATCTCTGTCTCTGGCACACAAGTATTTCTCTGTTTTAAATTTTAGTTTTAAAGGCCTTTAGGCGACTTTGGCTCGGGTCGGATGGAGAATAATGGAGAATTGGTGGAATGAAGAAAGTATAGGAAACGGAAGAACCTGAGAAAACGCACGTACACACGGTGTTCGTCCACCACAAAGTCCACGTTACATGAGCAGGGATCGAACCGAAAACCCCTAACGCCAGAGGTGAACGCTCTACCAATTGAGTCACCGCGGCCCTCCAAGTATCTCTCTGTGTGAGACTCATTCAAAGGCAGAACAAAATAAAGAAATGCAATTGTCAATTATAATAGTGTTAAAAATTTCTACCACAATTTACAAATTAAGTTATTCTCCATTTAATAACAAAAACAGTTTCACTACACCTTAGTACTTACGTACAAGTAATGGCTCTCTGGGAAACTCTGTGCGTGTATGTCTCTGTACTTACCTGCAAAACAGAAATAAATAACGAATTGTTAGTCAAAGCATCCCACAGCAAATAAATATTCACAGTTTCACTATTCTATCAATTTTTATTTACTAAGAGTAAATTTTCAAACATCAGCACCTTTGACTTGGTGGATTTTACCATGTTGGAAGGAACTAAATCCAAAATCCCTATAAAAGGTTAAATTATATGTGTCCCTGTATCTGTTTCGAGGTTTTCTGCTCAGGGGGAGATGTGGAAAAAAATCATAAATCTGATTCTTACAATTGAAGTTCCGAAATTTCGAAAAAAGTCGCCATCTTGGATCCAAAATGGCCGCCAAACCCATTGTTTTATAGAATACACAACCTAAACAACTGGAGATAGAAACATCAAATTTGGTAAATGACGGTACATCATCACTGGTAGGTTACGAAAATATTACAAAATGCATAGAAAGACGCCATCTTGGATCGAAAATGGCTTACCACCAAAATTTATTTTCCACATCGTTTAAGCTAGAGATACGGAATTTGGCATAAAGGTATATTATAAAGAGTAGATTAAGAATATATTACAACATTTTGAAAAAGTCGCCATCTTGATCCAAAATGTCCGCCAAATCTTTAGATGTATAGAGTGCATAGCCTAAACCACTGGAGCTAGAACCACCAAATTTGGTATGAAGGTACATCATAAGTAGTAGGTTACAGAAATATTACAAAATTTGTTCCAAGACGCCATTTTGGATCGAAAATGGCTAACCCCCAAAATTAATTTTTCACACCGTTTGAGCTAGAGTTACGATATTTAGCATAAGGTGTATTATCAGGAGCAGTTTAGGAAAATTTTGCAACATTTTGCAAAAGTCGCTTGCATTCAAAATAGCCGCCCAAAAACCCACTTTCCACACTGTTCGAGCTAGAGAAATGAAATTTTATATGAAGTTGTAATATCACAAGAGGGTCACGACAATATAAGAAAACGTTTAGAAAGTCGCCATCTTTAATCCAAAATGGCTGATTTTTTCCCCAAACCACTGAAGCTAGAGAAACGAGTTTTGGTATGAAGGTGTACCATCTCAAATAGGTTACAATGAATGAGTCAAAATTCCTTTATGGAGGCGCAGGCCTCCCAGGAAAGATCGGCATCATTGGCACACAGTTCCCCCAAAGGGTCTGGTTACGATAAAGGGGGCGTACCCCCCAAAAAAACTCCCCAAGTTCGGGGCTGTAGCCACCACCGAGATCTGGGGGCGCGAGACGAAGCGAGTTAATGATAAGCCTATAACCGATACATTAAAAGTAACGTAAATGATGATTATTTGGAAAACTTGAAGCAACTGGTAAATCAATTAAAATCCAATTTGACTTAAAATTTTAATTTTATATAGTGATAAGTTTCTTTCGCACTAAAATAATTTGATTGGCGTGTTTTGTATTTTAATTGCTCGCGCTCACTAAACGTTAATAACCATCACATAATATATATAGTGAGGCATAAGAAAATATTTAGTCAACAGAGTTTGCTTAGCTACTTATTTAGTAGGCCCCTTATTTAATAGTGTTTAACTACTTATTTAGTACCAAATAGATGTCGATACCAACTTTTCGTGGAAAGTTCCCTTGTAATACTTAAATAACTACATTGGTTTAGTTTATAATAACTGCTGAATTTTATTATTTTAATAGAATACTTGAATAAAAGGTCGTGGCTTCACATTAAAAAAAAATACGTTATATTTTTTCGCGTGTGGTACTTGCAACGCGTAAAGGTATCTTGGCATTCTATAAGCATGTCTGAGGACGCTTTAAAAGAAATTTGAAACTAGCATTTACGTCTTTTAGTTGGGATCGCAGAGTATTCTTGAAAGAACTTTATAATAAAACTCAGGTCAACATTAAGAACAAGATATTTTATTGAGGCCTATGTTTTTCGCTTACAAGTACATACACGTGTGGTGTTGGCTCGAAATGTTATTTGGTAAACTGAAGAGAAACACAGCTTGATCCACTACACGATATTCCTAAAACCAAATAAAACTCTGTTCAATTAAACCAAATAACAAATTCAATATTCGCTACCGCAAATCGCTGTTGCTGTTTACTACTTCCAGCAAAATATTTTAGTAGTAACTACTATTTAATAGTGGCATATCAAAGAGCTCACTTATATTTTTTGTTGTTGTCGTAAAATGATTTAATTTTTTTTAGGAAAGTCAAAGTATTGATACATTTCCAACAATTATCTTTAAAGAGAAAGACCGAGATACTGTCATCAGTTAACAAGTGCTTCGTAAGCAAATAAGCAATTCAATAAAGTAACAACCTTTTACGTTAATTGTGACTTCCGCTGCATAGCGAAGAGATATAATTATCAAGGCTTTGCAACTAAAAGAAATCACATTTTACAGGAACAGAATTAGAATGAGAGATACACAAGAAAGCACAGTCACTTTGTTGAAAGTGTGTTTTAGAATTTGGCAGCAAGCTTAAGTGACTGAAGTTCTAACTTACACATCCGGAAATTATTACTGAACTGAAAACTGCTAGAATTGTGGTACTACTTAAACAGAAAGCAAGAAAAGACTCTTTAATGTATGAAGTAAATACACATGATTGCTCAAATACAAACTAAGCGGGCTTAGCTCAGCTGGTAGAGCGTTGGCTTAGATATCGGAAGGTCCTGGGCACGACCCCAGCGGCCACTTAACCTGACTAAGGGTTTTCCTCAGCCGTATCATACAAATGTTGGGATTGGACCTAGTAACTAGACCTTCGAATATCCTTTTTCCCATTCTACACGGCTTGAACCATAGATGCCTAAAGACCATGCATTGAAACTTAAATACAAAATAAATAATACAAGGCTTTTATTCTTTGTTTTTTTTTCCCATGAATTAAATGAAGAAATAGCCAACTCAAATAATTGAAAAATGAATAAAAGCATAATGCTTTAAATTCTGAAAAATCGTGTAGGGCCTGAAAATGTTGCAATTACATAATTGACGTTACTGGTACAAAGACTGTCGATCGTTTCTTCTATATCGTATTTCCTTCAGGAGAGTATATTTTTAAATTAATCAGAATAACTAACAGACTTCTGTCACTACACAAATGGACAAAGTCTTTTGAGCTCCATGTACGTAACTATAACATGTAAAATCAAAAGTTACTATTTCACATTTAATAGCTTTTACTCTTATGTTTGTGGGACATCAACTGCTTTTTTTAAGAGAAGGAAACTGAGGGGAGTTACGATCAAAAATTCAAATTCTTCTTTGTTTGCGTCATTCTTCTTTTTTTCATCCTTCGGTCTTCTGTAATATGAAATCTCAACTAAGAATTGATTTCTGGATCTCACTTGTTGAGTGGAGGCTTAGAAGCTTGATGTCAATCTTATGATAACTGTTACTAATACTCAAAGAGTTCCTTCCAAATGTACAAGTGAGGTTCATAACACTAAATGAGTACTCTGCTTTAGCTAATCTAAGATATGAATGATTTTTTCTTTACATCTTTCTGGGTTAAGAGCTTCAAGTTTACTTTCCATGTTGCCAACAAGACTGGACTACAACTAGTCTCTTAAGAATCTGTTGAATTTTCATTACTAGACAACAGAAAACCTTGAAGGTGTTAAAAGTTACAGTTTTCTCAAACATCACTTCGTAGTTGCCTTTAGTTTCGCTCATTAAGTAGGATATCATTGCAGGCATTCTACTCAGTCATACAGTTTTCATAATGCAGAGTCTTACTTCCCAAGAGACAAGGAGAGGAGTCACATCTCTTTCAAAATGAAAGACATCAGTGCAAAACCTCACAAAAGTTTAGCTTTTCTAAATTTAAACAACATTTCTATTTATTTCCTATCTCTAAAATGAAAATATAGGACCAGATGAGCTTTCTAAAATTCACATCTCGCCTTATATGAGAGCTATTGAGATTATTGAGATACTATTTATTGATTTGTAGATTATTCATCAAGAGCTGTTCAACGATATACTCGCTTTGTTTCGCTGGGAGCGCTGCCCCCAGACCGCCGTAGGGGGTTCGACCCCAACTTCACTGTTATTGAGAGGATGCGCCTCCTTTATCTTAACCACAATCTCCCTGCAGCACTACACCACCATGGTGTCCATCTGCACCCTCCCACTGGGGGCTGCGCCACCAAAGAGGAGGTTTGCCCCATTTATTGTAACCTACTCTTGGTCATACACCTTCAAGGAAAATTTCGTTTCTCTACCTTCAATGATTTGGTAATTGGGTTTTTGAGGCGGCCATTTTGGATCCAAGTTGACGACTTTTTGAAAGTTTTCTTATATTGTCGTGACCTACTTGTGT
>JAGDQP010021266.1:0-30737 GCA_022664845.1 Lepisma saccharinum
TAACACGCTAGCGGCCATAATTTTGAAGATATTTGAACCAAATTTCTATATGTTGTTTCTAGGCTTAATAGCTCGGTTATGTTCGTTAATGAGCAAAATCGGTCGCCATCTTGGATCCAAAATGGCCGCCGAACCCATTGTTGTATAGAATACACAGCCTAAACCGCTGGGGCTATTGAAATCAAATTTGGTATAAAGGTACAACATCACTTTTTGATTACGAAAATGTTACCTAATGAGTTCAAAGGCGCCATCTTGGATCCAAAATGGCGGAAGTAAGAAATCTGTTTTCCATATCGTTTGAACTAGAGAAACGAAATTTGACATATAGGTGTATTGTCACTAGTAGTTCAAGAAAATATAATGAAATGTTGAAAAAGTCGCCATCTTGGATTCAAAATGGCCGCTGAACCCATTATTGTATAGAATACACAGCCTAAACGGCTACAGCTAGAAATATTAAATTTGGTAACACTATACATTATCATTTGTATGTTACTAAAATATTACCTGATGTATCCAAAGACGCCATCTTGGATCCAAAATGGCGAACCTAAAAAATCATTTTCCACACCGTTTGAGCTAGAGATACGAAATTTGGCATAAAGGTGCATTATGACGAGTAGTTTAGGGAAATATTACAACATTTGGGAAAAGTCGCCATCTTGGATCCAAAATGACCGCCCAAAATCCCATTTTGCACACCGTTTGAGCTGGATAAATGAAATTTTACTTTAAGTTGTACCATCACAAGTAAGTCACGACAATATAAAAAAAACTTTCAAAAAGTCGTCAACTTGGATCCAAAAAGGCCTCCCCAAAAACCCAATTTCCAAATCATTGAAGGTAGAGAAATGAACTTTCTTTGAAGGTGTATGACCAAGAGTAGGTTACAATAAATGTGGCAAACTTTCCTTTTGGGGGCGCAGCCCCCCGTGGGAGGGTACAGATCGATAACATGGTGGTGTAGTGCTGCAGTGAGATTTTGGTTATGATAAAGGAGGCTCATCTTCTTAAAAGCACTGAAGTTCGGGGGCGAACCTTCTACGGGGGTCTGGGGATAGCTCTCCAAGCGAAACAAAGCGCGAGTATATATATATATATATATATATATATATATATATATCTGTGAATAAAAGACAGTGGCGATCACAGTGAGAGATTCAGCTCTCCTCTCCCAACGCGTCTGGTCAGCGTGAGAGCAGTAGACCAACTCCTCCCTTCGGGGAGAGGCCTCATCCACTAGTGGATTGAATATGGCTGTGATTTATTATTTATTATATATATATATATATATATATATATGTATGTCTTGTGAGGTATCGTTGAACAGCTCTTGATGAATAATCTACAAAACAATAAATAGTTTCTCTATAGCTCTCATATAAGGGAAGATTTGAATTTTTGAAAATAAAAAAAAACCTTCGAAATCTACCTCAGCCTGTAGGCCTACCGAAAGGGATTTTTTTTATATTTGAGGACATTTCATCAGTTCTTCGCTTCACACTATTATTTAACAGCGATATTTTATCCATTTTTGCCTTACTTTCCGCCTCAAGGACAATGTTAATCGCTTTGATCAAGCAAGGTTTGACGAGAGTCTCTCCAATATTTCGGGGCTTTTTGTCTTTTGCCGTTAAGTAGGAAAGCTCGTGCTTCCACCACTTTTTCATTCTGTTGTTGAAATGTCCCAGTGCAGTCCAACTTCATATGTTTCAGAGTGTTTCATTTCAGAATAAAAAAAATCTTTAGGCCTGTCTTTAAGAGTTGGAATGCGTTATATTTAAATGTCGACCATTGTCAGAAGCAGCCATTGTCAGAAGCACAGGACGTGAATCTAAGCTCCTCAGAATTGCAACTACAACAGGGAACAAATTAAATAACAATAGCTTGCGAAAAAGAAACTCGATATCGAAGAAATTACCGTTGATTATCGGATTCAAAGAAACATAGCGCGTTGTTGCCAATCATGTAAACGGGAGATTGTTTTATTTACGCTGAAAATGTTATTTCATCTCGCTGCATGTTTTGTTTTCCTATTAACAGTGACCATGTGGCACTGATTTATTTTATTGCTATTATTGTGTGTAAGTACTGTCTCTGAAACGAATTTAATAAGAAATATTAAAAAAAAAAAAACTTTTCCATACAAATATTATACCTTTGTAAACTACATTCGTAAATACGTGTCTTGTAAAAGAATATGTAAAAGAAATGTTATCGCATCGCTAGCTTTCCCCGTCACCTCTAACAACATAAGTCAAACAAAGAGCGGGAGAACTCGATCAGAATCAATTCAGATGACGCTGTGATGTTGATAGTTTATGCAGAGTTTCATAATGAACACCTGAAGGAGCAAATTCACTCTCAGGAATTTTATTACTAGGTTAATTCCAGAAGTTTCAAATTTATTTATATGTCAAAATCGTAAAGAATCTCTGCTAAGCACAGTTCCTTTTGATGGGAGTCCAGGTTTGACTTGCTCCCAAATTCTTGTTTTTCTTTTGTCCCGCAACGTGCATCGGGGAACTTGAAACGTTTTTGCAGCTGTAGCAAGACCCATTCTATTTATTAACGCATCAAAAGCTGAAGCCATGGTTTCTTTGTTCCCAGAAACTCTCGAAGTCTTTCAGGAGTAGTTACGAACAATGTTTGTTATGGAAAAATAAAGAGAGACATCTTTGTAATTCGCACGAATAATGTCACACAGATTTTTGCGAAGAATTGGTGAAGGTGTCGAAAGTACCCCACAATGTAATGTCGGAATTGCCCCAAAACGCCTAATATTAGAAATATATTTTTGTAGTTTGTTCCACTGAATAAAGGAAATGAAACTACCTGTGCACACACAAGAATTTACTCTTTGATAGTGTCCAATGACTTACAACTCCATTATGAACACTTGTTCATAAATACTTCAGAACCGAAATTTCTATTTTAGAATAGAGTCTCTTTAGTCACGTTTTCTGGACAACTTACGTTACCAATGTGATTCTAGTCCTTCAGAAATACAACATAAAAACTTATAAATCAGCGCAGAGATTCAGTACATTACGAAATATCTTCCTCGACTCTATCTCGAGCTGAATATTATTGCAATCTACAGTGTTGCAAGCTTAGAAGTGTCGGAATTCTCCAACTGTCGGGAATACCCCCAAATTACCATACTTCTTTGACTTATAGTGCCTTCATGAGAACAAATTATCACACTAGTACTTGTACTCACCATTCTGTATTTTTTATACATGTTATACCCAGGAACGGACAAGCCTGGCCAGGAACTCTGGAATTTGAGGATGGACGTGCGGCTGGCTCTTTTGTCTTAGAAGCGTAATGCTACCCAATACAAAAGATCATTTAATTAATTTTTCGTACCACTGGTAGTGTTAGGCTCTTGTTGGCAGTGCTAAAGTTATTATCTCAGCAGGCCTAAAATAGAACCGTCACAAATCGCAAGAAAGTACCATGTAAAGTTTAATGGTAAGTGCAGATTGGTTTAATACATTCATATTCTTTTAAGACACTATATTCACTTAAGTCTTTGTATTCTGAGACCTAATCAGTATCCTAAGGGTCCTTGCAAATTCTGTTTTAGGCCCACTACCATGAAGAGTATTGAATACCCTTCTACGGTGTTTTTTGGGCCCTAGTGCCATAACGCCCATTACCTCAAGGACTCTTTTGTTTCCCGCATGGGCCCTTTGGTTACTAGTCTCCTCCTTGTTAATTGGATATACGTTTGCTGATATTCTCCTCATTATTGAAGAAGGATCTTGTTTAGGTCAGCCAGCTTCTGTGTCATATCTACGCTCCATAACACTAATTCCCTTGCAAATAATTATCACAGAGACTTCTATGAACGTGTAGCGACAGCCAGAAATCCAAAAACTTTTACTAGAAACTAATGTCAGTATTATCTCGTTAAATATACACTCTAGTTTATCAACAGATACACACATGGCGGCATACAGAGGAATATTAACAGCTTCACTCCGTGTTATGAATAGCATGTATTTTTGTACAACAATCATGGACACAAATGTAGAGCGAATAGAGACGCGTTAGTTAAAATCAAATTAGAATATTATTTTTATTATACGCGATATGAATGACGTTTAACACTTACCCCATGTGCTCGATCCCAACGCGGAAGCAGCGAAATATTCCCACATACCTTTACCTTTTTTCGTCTCGTATCATACTTCCATAACTAAAGCTTGTGTTTTTATGTGTGTTTCAACACTTTGGCACACTTACAAACATATTTGACAAGTGTAAATTTGACATATTTTGGGTTGACCTCCACTAGATTTTACCCTAAATATTTTGTGATATAAGTAATTTTTCCGAAAAGAGAAGCAAATATAAGCTAGTAATAGTTACGTGGTATAATGTTAACTAGAATTGTTTTTTTTTTTAATTTTATTTATGGCCTTTAGGCATCTAAAGCTCAGGTCGGGATAGGATTTTAATATTAAACTCGTAATAACAGTTAAAAAAATGCTTTAGTAATTTGCAACTGTTTCTGTAGATGACTCTTAACTCACAAAGATTTCTCTGACATATCAATTGTGTTTATTAGGCATAAAGTTGCTCTGTAGGGACTAAGTAAAATAAAACTTTGGTTCTGACTCACATTGTTGTCTTCTCTAATAGTTTTATTTTCGATTTGAGGTCTTTTGTGCTCAAAAGAAAGTCATACTCACTTATAGTATTGGCCGGGCGTTCTATAAATTTATCTGAAAACATGGGTTTCTTGCAAATTAGTCGTGGGATAACTTTTTTTTTGTTTTTCAGTGTTTTAGTTGAAATCAGATTGTTGTAATAGATAACATTAAAATGTAAAACTGGAAACACATTTGTATCTTAATCTGCAGATCCCAGGTTCAAAACCGACCATTCTGCCTGAGGTTTCATCTTAGTCACATTAGGTGAATGTCGGGAACAGTTGGAAATATGGACAGGAGCGTTATCTGTGTCACTTTCGTCCATTTTGCAATGTAAACTAAAAAATGTATGACCTTTGCTTATTTCAAAGGCTTTGAATATAAACTTTCACTAGAAATTTAATACATGTGGGATAATCTTTCTCGTATGAGTGGATAAGTGGTAACGCTCGCTGCCTTGTAATCAGGGGGTCGCGAGTACGATTCCCGATGGGGACATGAGTGGTTCGAACCGACGTTAAGCTGTAGATCCTGTCCTTATGATGTCATCTTCATCCGATGGAAGGCAATGGCAAAAGTCGCCAATCTAACAGGCGGTTCTGTATGATCTGATCGACGATTTTCCGCGAGAACTCAGCTGACTAAATACTGTAAAAGCCGAAACGATTTACGAATTCGAGACAAGCCACAATGTGATTACAACTTTGTCACCACTTTTCTACCTTTTTTGCATTCACGTAACCTTGACTACAGGACTTCACCACAGCTGTCGTGGTGGTACGAAGGTACAGAGTGGTTGCACCCAGGGATTCCGCCAGGATTTTCAGTTTTTTGGGGGTTTAAAGTCAAAATTGAGAGGGTATAAGTAGAGTTTTGCAGGTTTCTATAGATTTTTGACCGTAAAATTTTAAAAGTAGGGGTACTTGAGAATTTGTGGGGTAAAACTCCCACAGGGGTGTCTGGCGGAATCACTGGAAAACCCCGTGAATCGTTTATTTCACGGTTCACGAAGGAAAGGAAAATGTGACTTTAGACTGTCAAAAGCGGTCAACATGTTACAGAAAATGACTCCCCCGGTCTCGTCAAAAGTTCCTACGCACACGGAACTTGCTAAAATCCGTGATTCTTAATATTTTCAGATATTCCCGAAATTTCGGGACTCCCCAACTTTCAAGCCCGTAACGAAGTCTCAAGAAGTCCCTTCATATTGAAAAATTCCGAATAGTCCCGAAATTTCCGAGGTCTTGGAACTTCCGAATCTGCCGATATTTCGAGTGGTCGAGAATTCCCCAAAGTCAGTAACGAGTTTTTCGAAAGTCGAGACCGGGACGAATTTTGCCTCTAGTTTTCTTCCCGATACTTATATACCCCTGCATGTTGTTCTGTGCACCCGCATTCTGCCTTGATTTCAAGCCTGAGTGTTTAGAAGCCATTTGCTCCATTACGATGAAAATCACAGCGCAGGCTCATTCGAACTTTGTCGTGAACCTTAAATTCGATACATCATATCGACACTCACCTACTGTGATTGAAAGGAAACAAAGAAAACTTCGATCAAGATTGATCAAGCTTCTGAATTGGAACCCAAGACCTTTCGGATTGAGCACTTCCGCGAAATCGTTCCATTCTGTCTAAAGTTCCTCCTGTAATTCTAACACATCGTACCTTCATTACTTTTCCATTTTATTGCACCGTAAAACTTTGCTCCATTGGCAACCCTGCTCATAAAGCGTTTAAAGGTTTTTACAATATTACGAAGCATGTTAAGGAAACCTTTACGTAAATACAGTGTTTACAGCCTCTTCAAATAGGTAGATCACACCTATTTCACAACTACAACACACCGAACGGTCTTATAATTCGAGCTCCTTCTCCTTTTCTCAAAGCAGTGTAGTGTGCTAACTACACCTTTTCTTCCTGCCATAATCTTGTCTGAGTGCGAAAGAGGACGTCAAGCAATTACATCAACCAAACCTTTCAATCCCATAATTCCGTGCGCGCTTAAGTTTACAAAACGCGGTAGTTTCTTAATACGATTGGAGTAACGACGTCAGTTTTGTTAAGTAACGGCGAGGTAGTATAGAAGAAGACGGATCGTTTTAAGAGCGTGCCAAAGGGGGACGGGAAAGTAATGCGCAAGAAATCTAGTTTACGCGGTACGGGACTTATACTGCATGTGATTCTCTCTGTCTTTTTTTTTTAAGTCTTACCCCCTTTAATGCTCGAATATAAAAGTAGAATATTGCAAGGTTTGATGAAACGTTCAAAGGGACCGTATCACTATAGTTTAGTCTGCGATTTTTATTGGCCAATCTTTTTTTTTTTTTTTTTTTTTTGAAGACTGCGTAGGATAGCGTTTGAGGAACATCAACAAAATATAGTCAAAGGAAATAACTTTTACTAATATTCTTTACTCAATAGTGTAACTTCATGACAAAAAAATGAGTGATATAAAGTACACACACGAACAAAAATTATTCGATCTTGCTCTATGGGGAAAAAAGATGTGGCGATATAATGAAGTGCATTACGCCTACTCGTTATACCACCCAACTATATCTAAATAAAGACGGGTGTATATACCATTTCAGGATATTTTATTCTTGCTTCAAACAACAGGAAATAAGTGAGCAGGACACGTCCTACTGAGGGGTTGGGGTGATGAAGCCATAAAAAGAGATTTCTTTTGAGTTATTTTTATTCTCTCCCCCTCCCTCATTATAACATAGTCGTTTTTTTAAAAACTTACAGCTGCTTAGAACAAGAGTTGTATAACCTAGAATTGTATATGTACTTTTTTTTTTGCTGTACGTGGGCGGTATAATGAATAGGCGTACCTATTTTTTTTCGATCACAGTTTTTTTTCCTACCAAGTGGTCGTACTTCAGTTGGTAGTGAGTTGACTTGGCAATGGGAAGGTCCTAGGAACGATTCCAGCGACCGCTCATCCTAATGACTGAAGTTTTCTAGGGTTTTTCCTCAGTCACATCAGGCAAATTCCCTATGGTACCTTCAAACTAGGCTCTGGCCGTCTTCTTTCCAAATCCTCTCAACCTACGCTATCCCGGCCCGAGCCAGGGTGGCCTGAAGGCCATAAATAAATTCAAATGCAACAATTATTATTATTATATATTTGTATAACAACGCTCAAATTTTTTTGGCACAGGTATGTACAAGGGTACATTACCAGGGGATATGTGGTTCTGCGTGTTGGTCTTGTAATCACGAGGATGTATTTCAGCATTCACTTCGCAGCTGTCTGTTATTTAAAATTCACCAAAAGCTATAAAGATACACCTGATAACTTTGACCGGAAATCTGTCGCTGGAAGTGAAGATCTTCTGTCTGAACAACGATTTTTGGCTAAACGGGAATTTCCGTTTGGCGTAATATTGTTTGGTGAGATATTCGAAAACATAGTGGGAAATCGCATACTTAAAAAAATCATGCTTTTTTTCCTAAAAGAAAGAAATTGGTAAGATAAGAAGTTTGTGTTCTTTTTCTTCCATTTCGTCCAATCAAATCTTGACGCTTTAATGCATAACATTTCCGCCTCATAAATCCTTTTTTCGATGTAGATTTCCCAAACTTTTTCCTCTTATAGAAAAACAGTTCCTGGGCTGCATTTCCATATCGTTTACAGAGTACACTTTCTTCGGGAAGGGAAAATTCAAGCTACGGGATAGGTTGAAATATATATGGTTTAAATGTTTTATAGTTTTACATATTTTTATATTTCCGGTTTATTTATTTTCAATTTTCTTGTAAATAGAACCAGCCCCTATTGGTCCCAATCAGTAACATCGCTGACTGAATCGGCAGTCGGGAGGCACATGGTTTCGAACCCCGTTGACGGCTATTTTGACTGAAGTTTCCCAGTTTTTCTCTCAGTTTCTCCCACCAAATCCTGGGATGCTATTTCTTGTAAGGTCCTAGCCGCTACCTTTCCTACCATTTTCGGGAAGAGTGCTCGCGGGTGGATGTAATCCGTCAAATATTTGGCAAGCTTATGTCATAGCTGCGTAAGAAAAAATAAGTAACGCATTTATTTTCTCTTTTTTTCCTGTATTATATTTTTTAAAAAATTACAACTCCTATACCAACAGAGACTGATAAATAAATCAAGAAACCTCTCAACGACAGTTCGAACACACTTCATTAGATTTTTTTTTTTTTAATTCAACCTCATGACTTAAAGAAAAAATATTGGCTATACCTGCCTGGTAGACGCGACAGGTGCGCCTGCTTCTCCTAAAATACAAAGATACTGACCGGAATGCTAACAGTTTCCCGAATGACTTATTCCAACCAAGAATCACATTGGATTAACCTTAGTGGCAGTGGTACAAAATACTTTGAATTTAGATATTTTCAACGTGGAGAAGTTAAGTGGTATTCTGCTGACAACGTTTAGTGTTAGACTTTTTTTTATTATTATTATTCATCCAAAGTGTTGAATGGATTAAGGCATGTTAGAGTCCTTACTCGCAGTACTTTGATCCCTCGACATCGTGACACTAAAGTATTTATCCTTAACGTACTCGCAATTGTATATAACCTCGTAGCTAGCTCAAACGTAACTTAAATCTCAGGGGTTTTCGCGATGTTTAGAGTTCGCGATATCCTTTGATGAGTAGTGAAGCATAACCATTTACAATTCTATTGTTTAACAGTATGCCCACTTGTATGGACCTCGACTTTACATACAGATGTGGAGCGAAATTTGTGGTTTCTTCTGCCCAGAGTATTCACTTAGAGAGGCAACTATAAGCCGCAATAATAAAAACTTGGCATTAAATAAAATTCTTTAACGTAAGAAATAAAATAAGGAATATCGTATAAATCGATAACACTTATTCATACACATGAATACGCATGATTACTTAGATAGTACGTATAATATGTAGATACGTACTGCCATATCAGGCAGTGGTGTCCAACCTTTTCTGTCAGCGAGCCGAATTGGCTAAGCAAGAAGAGGGTTAAGGGTACATTAAAAAGAATCAACTCGAAAGTAATATAGTGATAACTTTATTTGCAAGTTGTATTAGTACCACGAAATTTTATGATTATCTGTAGTCTGTTGAATATTTAAAAAATAATGACCAAAGTACTTGTGTGTCAAATTATTTTCTTTTGGGTCCACCGGCCCACGGGCCGTAGGTTGAAGATCCCTGGATTAAGGGGAAAGAACACGCAAATGACAGAGAAAAGGAACACGTCTTCACGTTTGTGTTTTTGTTACGATCACAATTTCTTTCTCAACCTCAATTTTTTTTTTCCTGGATATTTTTCTTTTGTAACTCTACAACTGTTTCGTTTTGTTGCTTCTGTTCGTGTTTGCAATTTCGGACGAGAAGTGGATTGTTGAAAATACGATGCATCCGTTTCGCATTTTCAATGGATAGGCAAAAGAGAAGACACTCACAAACAAAGCGAGGGGGAAAAACGATAGAAAAACAGGTAAAAATACAAAACAAGGGAAGAATCTCAAAAGGGAATAAAGAAAGGAGAAGAATAAAGAAATTGAAGAAAAATGAAAAAGTGCGCGTGGACTACACAAAGAGAAAAAAATGAGAGAGAAGGAAGATTTATCGTGGAAATTGTTCGAAAGCTTTCATATGGACAGAGCATTCCAAATATCCCCCACATACACTGCATGTCTTCTCCTACCATTACATAGAACACACATCACAAGACTTATCCTCCGCTCACTCATACTACGCGCAGTAGCTATGGTAACCATGTTAGAAAGAACAATGATGAATTCTTGTATTTTTAAGAAGAGGAGGAAAAAGTTGAAAAGGAAGAAAATATCAGTAATATCTTAAATTAGAATGAACTATGTGAGAGTCTGAGAGGATTGTTTTAAGTTAAAAGAACTTAGAAATTTATAATATACAAGGAAAACAACCTTAGAATACCAACGACCCTAATCATATTGTTTAAGAAGACTATTTGTCGTAATACTGCTTATTTTTTTCTGGTATCCTTCTTTGTTATGCAGCCCCACAACGCTCATCTAGCACGACGGTCATCTAAATAAAAGGGTAGTGGTTTGGTGCCTAAGTTATTTGGAGAATTGAGGGGGGGGGGGGCGGTTGCGGAGTAAAACCTTAGAGATGAGAATGCAAAGGAATTGTGCTTGCTGATTCTCTCTTCCTCTCTTTTTTTGTCTTTTTTTTTTTGTCTTTTATCTTTCCAAGAGTGGTGGGCAGAGACTGAGGACTGGAGAAAAGAGAAAATGCACTAGGAAAGCAGGCAGCAGGAGAGACGACACGAAGAATTGGAGAATTATGACCGAAGAGGTTTCTTTGTATGCATGAGTAGGGGCCAGTTATTGTCACAATGCGGCCCTGGCGTGGGAATACTTTCGAGTGGTGTGAGCCTCAAAGATAGCATGGGAGAATTGTGACTGCCTGAATTGTACGGTTTTCGCTCTTTCTTTCTCTCTCTCTCTCTCTCTGGACACACACACAGATCGATATAAGTTGGAATGTGTGGCCTGAACTCATAGTCACATGGGATGCGCTACTTGTGAATGGGTCCACTGAAGACAGTAATGTCACAGGGTTTTATAGGTGTGACGTAGGTCTTTTAGATCAATCGTATTTTTCAGAATATAGTTACTTTTTTCCATTTTTCGAGAAAGAAACCCGTAAACTAAATAAACATTCAGGACGTATCGAACTGTTTTCTCCTTGTAGTTATTCTTTTGTATCTTCACCATATTGAAAATGTAACCCTTTAATTTATCCTCAAAAAGGCAGACCAACTGTATTCAAATTGTGTATGAATTCCCGTAAAAAAATTGAAGATTCATTTCATAATCTGAATTCAAAATTATATAAAACAAAGACTCCATCCAAGATCCTATATAAAAAGAAATTTAGAACAGATAATAATGGAGTTGTGGAGGTTAGTTCTTTCTCTTCTTTTGCTAAATTGAGAAAACAACTTATAAGCGTACATAGTTTCTTACTACAGTGGTTTCAATATCAAATATATTTATGGTCTTTGGGCATCTTTGGCTCAGAACGGGATAGGGGAGAGAAAGAAGAGATGTGGAAAGAAAATCATCCAGTGTTTAGTTTGAGGGTACTACAATAGCCTGGTGTTACTGAGGATAACTCTGAAAGAAAATCAAAGTTATGATGTCTGACATATGGCCGAACCTTTCCGAGTGCGAAACCGATGTGGTCTAGCAACTGAGCCACGGCCACTTAGTAATCAATTCACTTTCTAATACATCCCATATACGATGCCGCTTGAACCTACTTTGATCACTAAATTTCGATACTGGCTCCACATTTAAATTTGTTATCAAATGAAGAAGAAAATAAAACACACATAAACCGCATCGAATAAACCCCCCAGTTGTTAGTGTTGCCACCTTTTTAAGAAGTTTTTTCTGTATTGGTTCCAAACCGTTGGACGCACCAGCATCAAACTTGACGTGATCATTATTCAATACCATAAAAAAAAACAAAAAAAACATTGTGGTACCCATTCCAAAGCACCTCATTTATCAGGGTTGCCAACCTATTTTAAAATTCAATTTATACAAATATATTTTCCCATATAAATCTACACGCGTCCATTGATTTACAGCATATTTAATATTCATGTGGACTAGGTACTAGGATAGGTTATAGAGGAACTCCGGGGAATAAGTTTTCAGTGTTACCAACCATTGTATAAAATCTAATATTTTCAATTATTCCCACTCCGTTGGCCATATGCGAACCAAATTTGGCATTTATCTACATCGGCAGATCATAGAGGCTTTACATTAGCTGCAGACTCAGCAGTTGCTAGTGTTGCCATTCAATTAAAAAGAAAATATTCAAATTGTATCTTTGCATGGTGATACACATTACTTATGATGCTGCCAGTACATCTGTAATACCATTACAATCACAGAACCAGAATATAGGGTAGCCTGGGTCTTTTGTGATCAATCCCCCCCTTGATCGATTTAACCCTTCATCAAACTATAGACCCGGGCTACTCTATTACAGAGCATGTTGCAGAAGTGTTTGTTGTATAAAATAATGGTCGTATTATGAAAAGATTGAAAATGGGCCAGGTAAATCAAGGAGCCCCTGATTTCAAATCTGAAATCAGTTCCTTTTCTACCTGCTTGTGTTTAGACACTTTGTCTGCGTTACAAAGAAACAAACAAAAAACGGACCGACAAAAAAAAAAAAGACCCGAAAATTAATTTAGGTCACTGAGAAAGAAGATAAAGACTAATGAGGACAAGAGATAAAAGAGGTAGGAAGAAAAAAACAAACACAAAGAGAAAAAAATATAATAAGGGAAACAAATGTAGAAATTACGTAGGAAACGAGGCAGAAAGAAAGAGAGAGAGAGAGGAGAAAGAGAAGAGAATGAAACGTAACAGTGGTGAAAGGAAAAAGCGAGATGCGAACAAAGAGAAAGGAGAAGTAAACTAAGAAAAATAAGGAAATAACAAGAAATAGAGAGAGAGAGAGAATGAAAAAAGGAAGGAAAGAAAGAAAGTAGGAAATGAAGTTAGAAAGAAAGAAGAAAATTAATTAAGGAAAGAAAGAAAGAAGGAAATGAAGGAAAGAAAGAAAGCAAGGAAGTAAGACAAACAAAAAGAAGGAAATGAAGGAAAGAAAGAAAGCAAGGAAGTAAGACAAAAAGAAGGAAGGAAATGCAGAAAGAAGGAAAGGAAGAAAGAATTAAGGAAAAAGGAAGAAGGTATAGGAAGAAAGAAAGCAGGAATGATGGAAAGAAGGTCATGAAAAGGAAAGAAAGAAAACGAAAAGAGAAAGAGAGATAGAAAAAAGAAAGGAAGAAAGAAGAAAAGAAATGGTAGATAGATAGATTGATTGGTTGCCTTGAACGCTTCTATGCCAATTTTTTTCTTTAAATAAATTTACTATTACCAAGTACAATACGGAATTTTTGCTACTAGTAAACATGAGTACGTAAAAGGAAGTGTAGGTCAATTCAACCAACTCTCTGTAACGCAGATCACATCTTGCCTTTTTTCTAACGCCCAGTTCCATTTTGTAGAGATTTATAGGTTTCGGATCCTTAAAACCAAGACATTGAACTTACAAAACTCCCATTTCCTTTTAATCACATGAAAACCGAAGAAAGAAAGAAAGAAAAAAAAATCCTGCTGCTCCAGCTTGATAGGTTTTTTTAAAGCTTTACTTTCAGGGTGAAAATTCTCAGTTGTTTTATCGTGAAGAAAACGAACAGAAAAAAGTTTTCAATGAAGCACGAAAACGGGATAAAACCAGGAGGAAAAAAAAAAAACAGAGAGACAATAGATCCAAAAGCGAACAAAAAAAAAAATGTTCATTTAACACTTTTTCTTTTATTGGCAGTGTGTTGTTCTCCACATCAAAACTATAGACATTTGGAGTCCTACTATGTAAGCTTGAATCTTGTTCTTTCGGAGACTTGATCCCTTACAGCTTGAGGTTTCCATGACTACCGAAGTTTTCGGTTTTAACAAGAGTCCTGGCCCGGGTGATCCATTCTAGGGCCCCGCAGATCAAGTTGAGGTGGGGGATTAGAGACCGAAACTCCTCTCATTCTCCGATAAGATACGAGACCAATGGTTGGCAAATTCACTTTCTCTCTCTCGCTCTCTCTCTCTCTCTCTCTCTCTCAGTACTAGTGGCTGTAGGCGTTTCTCATCCCTCTTTCATTTGAAAAAGAGAGAGAGAGAGAAAAAAAAGAATAGATATTTGGAGGCGAACGAAACAGCACAAGTTTGACGGAAACCAAAAACTAGGTCTGTACGCTAACTGGGATCTTCTGTTTTCTCTGATCCAACCACAATGTACGAAACTGAGGTCTACCAGAGGAGAGACGGGAACGAGCGGCGGACGCAGACTAACGCAAGAGATACGAACTTTGACGTTCAATGACGAGGGAAAAAAATCGAATGGAGAAATCCTTCAGGGCCTTTTTTTCTTTTTGTCTCTTCTAGAGCGAGCGAGAGAGAGAAAGTTAGATACCAGAATAAGAAGTATGGCAGTCTTTTTAAGTTTTACTTATACGAGAACGCTAGTTGGAAAACGAAACTTTATGAGGAAGAAAACAAATAAGAGACAGCGTAGGAGAAAGTTGAATCAGAAAGGATAACTCGGAGATATAAATATCTACCGTAGATCCGTATATTTATATAAATCCTTATGTTTCTCTATTGTAAGTAGCATAAACAAAATAAAACAAACGACATATGCTTCTTGTAGCACGAAGTGAACCAGGAGAAGAATGATACCACATTTGGAGATGATAAACGCATCAAACCTTACAGTTAGTATATTTTCAAACTGCTTTGCAATTTGAAAAGTTCAATTATTGCTACAAAATTGCAATAATGTAGTAAAGGAAGTTTTTCTTTTTCGTCGAAACTTTGTCGTCTTAGCTTAATAGTGAGAGTGTATATATATATATATATATAACAGCATACTTTATATTTGTTTAAAAGAAAACTGTTTTATCGTAAAGAGTCCTGTGTAGTTCAAGACGCAATAATAAACATTTGGATTACACTAGTTTTACGTTCATAGCGCAGAAAATTTGTCATACGGGCGTATGGAGGGAAAAAATTTGCGCAAATGAAACAGCACCGCAAAATAATCATTGCCACTGAAAACGATACAGTTCACTACTGTACTGAGGCATTCAAGTATGATCCAGACTAATTCAATGAATAAAAAAAAATGGAAAGGTTACGTACCTCCAAAGCCGTCATTAGTATTCGAAGTAATTCGCATGTGCTTCAGTGCTTATTTCCAAACGTTCTAGAAGCTAAAATTGGGCTACAAAGGCTTGTGGAAGTGCTTCACACCTGAGTAGTGTGATGGTATTCATAATCTTGTTGGGCATATGCGGTATGACGTTGTCTTGGAGAAAACAAACGCGATCTCCACTTTTTCCTTTTGTGCTCAACATTTGCTTTATTGGTTCAGAGTATGAGTGTGAGCTTGCGTTGATTTGTTTGGCAATCCTATAGAAAATCAATATGAATCGCTTCCAGTCCCCCAAAAATGACGCCAAAACTTTGCCCAAAGGACCTGATTTTCGAGGTGAAGAGAACCGCTATGTTTCCATTGTTTCGGTTGAGTCAAGAGTGAAAAATGGATCCAGGGTTTATTCTGTGTGAGTATGGATTTCAAGAAATACTCCGCATCTTCTTGGAAACGATACAGAGGATGTGTAGCCATCAGGTTGCGCATCGACTTGTTGTTTTTTAGTCTTAACCATGTGTGAGGAACCCAACGAACCCAGGTTATTTTTCATAATGTTATTAGCAGTACCAACAGTTGCGCAACTGTTGAGCAATTGCAATGCTGAGCATGCCATGTGCAATTAGCAATTATGCAGTCGTTGATCAATTTACTGTACTGCAATATGCCTTTGTTCCTCATTATCTTAATTACCGTTTGATGTTTTCCAGTTCATACACGTCTGTCAAGCGGTTTATTTCCAACACGCATTCTCGCACCTCGAAAGGTTTTACACCATTTAAGCACATGGGTTCATTGCAGACACTGTTTTCCATATTGTCTGCAAAAGGCTGGGATCCCTTCCCCACGATAATCCTTTGTTCCACGGACCAAGGAACTACCTACTTACTCATCGCTCTCACAGACGCCACAGGCGACTGGCAATATCGAGGCTCGCATTGCATTGTAGGTAACAAGTAACAATCGGAATATCTTGAATTTCGATATTCGATATTGTAGGTTGATGAACGAACCCAGTGTTCCTTGAAACTTAATGAAATGTCACGGATATCGCATAATTTTTTGAAATTGTCACGTTTCGGATTCCCGCCATCCCGAATTTCGGATTCAATTTTTTTACTTCCAAATTTAACTCAATGCACTTTGGAACACTCAAATATGGAAATTCATGAAACTCAGATGACATTTTAAAAAATATCAAGCTTTGGGATCCACCATCTGTATTTTCAGAAATCATTTGTTTTTAAACTTGAGGATTGAATTCAGTGAGCGTCCTTTGGAATCCTGAGATATCAAATTTCATGGAGCCCTGAGATATCAAATTTCATAATTGTTTACTTCAGAATCTAGTTCAGCTGTACCCTGAAACGACATTAATGTGTCGCCTTGCTGTTTTGTCGCTGCTCCGTTTTGTCCTGCGCTATTTTGGGTGTCACAGTGTGTTTTGACCAATGCTGTTTCGTCGCTGGTTCTGTTTTTGGTTCCCACTGTTTTGTCTCGCTCTTCTCTAGCAGCGCTATTCTATCATGTAACCATTAGAAATCGGTGATCACTCGGTCATATCCTTGAGTTTGTTTGTCATTTTTGTGTTGTAAACGTGGAGAAGGTGAAGTCGCTCCGCAGGAAGTTAAAAGGCAAATCAAATATTCTTCTAAAATAATAAGTAAGACTATTAACAACAACTGTTCAAATTTGCGTAGACTTTCCTAGTGAGAATCCACGCCTGCGCCTAAACTTCAACAAGAGTTTCGGTTACACAAATTTGTTCGTCAATAAATATTGTGTGTGTGTTTTTTTACGGGGGGTTGCAATTATAGTTCACATCTGGATCTTTTGCAAAAGCCCAGTGTTCATAACTGTTCCACTTAGAAGAAAATTAACCTTCCATAATGAAAATTTCCCTGCTGAGTAAACCGGAAATTTCATCCCACTTTTTTATCTTCCATTTTTCGTAGCCCTCGAGAAACTATAAGAACACTTCAAGGACTCCCCCTTTTCTCTCTCTCCTACATGTACTCAGTTGCTCTGCAAAATGTTATTTACCTTCTGTGATAGGGTTCTCGAGCTAGTACAGCGAGACTATGAGAAGGGAGGGGATATGTAATTGATTTGCTATGTTATGAACACTTATGTTGTTACTGTACTTGATGTAATGAAATTCCTGCGTTATTAGTTTTCTGCGTTGATAACATGTGGGCAAACACGCGTAGATATATTGTGAACGCGATATGAGTGGCTATTTTCGTCGAGATAATTAGTATTTTTTTTTCTATGATGATTGAAGCAAAATTGCATTCATATGGAAAGAGGATGACTTTTTCCCGTTGTTTTTGTTCCCATTCCCTTCCCCACTTTTTTTTTGCGTGTGTGCTATTTACAAACATTGAAGCGCTTCTATTGTGCTTAGAGATCGAATCTCTTCCACGGTTTGTTTGTGTTTGCTTTCGTCGGCTTAGTATGTTTGTTTTGGTGGTGAATCGACAGTCGTATAAAGACAGATATATATATATATATTTTCGTGGGTGTAAGCCGCACCCTCTAATTCTGCCTAGGGTTTTAGAAAATATTTTCGTTTATAAACCGCATGATTTTGACTTTCTCTTTGCAACTAATCTAATAAGCATTTTTTGAAATCTTACCTATATAAAACACGAGAAAATTACCTCACCCATACTCGTGTACAAGGAAAAATATATTTGATACATCTAGACGTATTTATTCATGCACATTAAGCGTTCCTGTATTGCAAATTTTGCTTTAACAAATCAATTTTTGTCATGCAGATAAGTCGTGCGTATCGATGTATTTTATGTACTCTAGTAGTTGTGGTGCATGTGTTTTTTTATTCCCGTATATAAGCCGCATCCGTTACTTTTTACCCTATTTTTGAAAAAAAAAGAAAGAAAAAAATGCGTCGTATACACGTCACCATATGCTATGGCATTAATTACCCTTGAAATTAGTAACGTAAAGTAGAGGTATTCTAAGGTCTGATATGGATGCTGAAATGCCTGATAGTCCTCACTGTCAGAATGTCGAAATAGTGCACCTTCATATTCGTAGTTGCTAACAGTCAGCGTAATTACTTGTTTTAGTTCTTTGCGCACGTGTGTACGCACAGAATTCCAGAATTGATTGTTACCGGTTCTAGTATTCAAATTATTACATGTTGAAATACAGGAATTCCGATAGTTCTCAGGTAACGACATTGAAATATTCTACATAGTAAAAAAATACCTGTGTTAATTCAACACTTTTCGGTGTCCCAGTGTGACTACAACTTTTTTTTGTGTTAAATCAACACAACACACGGTGTTAAAACTTTGGTAAACTTTATTTTTATATGGTCCAGTCTAGTAACTTTGGACTTCGGCCCGTCACAATTCGCCTTTAGCTGTTAATCCACACCCATGTGTCTGCCGGGACTCGAACCCGGGACCTTCGAGCGGATGGCCTAACGTCACAAACCGCTCGTCCACACGGTGTTGATTAGACATCAAGAATAGGGTGGAACGAGAAAAGTCAAAGTTGTGTGACTGGATTCTAATAGAGAAAATAAGTTGAATTTAGTCTTCCTGAATAAGGCTGCAAAAGCTTTTTTCAAGTTTTTTTTTTAAGTAAGTAGCGCTGTACTAACGAGTGATTAACCATGCTTTAACATTGGTAGTCACTCGTTAGTACAGGGTAGTTACTCCATAAAACGTTTCTGAATACGGCTGCAAGTGTTTGCCTGTCGCCATCTTGATCGCTTGCTTTCATAGAAATGGAACATATTCTCAATGAATGGGAATTCTGATCCTTAATTGACAAATGGAAAAGTGAGTAAACAATAACATAAGTCGTGCAAGTAACTTTGTTTGTGTTTGGGGTTCAGCAACATATTTTTGTTCCCCATATAGTGTTTTAGTCTTTTTTTTTTGTCTGGCGAATTAGCCCTGTCAGTAACTAATGTTGAAATCTCCTTGCAGCCGTAACTTATTTTTCTTGATGCTAGCACGGAAAGCAACACCGTGTGTTGTGTTGATTTAACACCTAAAAGTGTTGAATTAACACAGGCACTGTTTTTTCTGTGTATTCTTAGGAAGCAATACTTTTAAAACTATTGTGGATTTGTCTCTGCACAGAATTAACCCACATTAAGGCTCCAGAAAAATGCGATTTGAATTTTCTGTGCTTAGTAACATTCTCTTAGCTTTTGATCATGAAACATCTTTACTCCTGTATCTGGTAGTTGAATAATCATGTGTGGGTTCCCTTTGTAAAGGCAAGTTCTGTTTGTTCAACATACAAGAATAAATAAATAAAAAGAAAAGAAAATAGAGAAAAATAAAATGTTTCAGTTCTTATAGTTCTCAGGTTTTAGAGATATCTGAATCAGGGTGGCTGCTTTAGACTCCTAGAATAATGGAATTAATATTATCGTGTTATTACTCGATATAAAACAACGAGAAATCTAGTTGAAAGAATTGGGTCATTTCTGACTCACATGTTCAGTTAATGTAAGCTTAAAGTCACGTTCAATTTATAAGAGTCCAAAATCCGATAAAATCTTGACGCCGGAAAGTACAGTAAAATTTCGGAAAGGCAGGAATGTAGCTGGATATTCCTTTCGAAGGTATCCAGGGCTTATTGTAAAGGTTCTAAGGCGAGTGTAGGTATTATATATATATTTAAAATTGTACCAAATTATGGGAAATTAAATATGGGGAGTCCCGGTCCCCCAGAACCAACCCAGTGTATATACCACTGCTGAAATTAGAAAGCATTATTTTCCGTATATCAGTAAATATATATTTACATTGTAAGCGGAAGTTATCTTGTGTGAAAAATTGGGGACAGACGGTAGAATAACGTGTAGTCTTTATTGTTGTTAACGATTCTTTCCCCTCCTCTACCTAGTTTCTTCTTCTAAATCAACGCTTTCCCAGTATATGTGTGTGTGCTTCCCTCTACCCCAGTCCTCTTCCTTCCTAATCAATATCTCTACGTCACAATAGACCTCGAAAAAGCCATCAAATGTATATTTTCGGAACACCAAAAAGAAGTAGTATGGGACTTTCATAAAAGAGCAAATCAGTGTTGCAAACCTTGTACATTTTCTTGTATATTCGATAAGCACTAAATGGATTTCTCTCTAAGTTTCAGTATATTATATATTTAGTTTTAAATCATGGGCTGGATCAGTTACCTAAGTGGTTGAGAAGTTGCAGGAACGCCGTTACTTGGCGAACACGGTTGAACAGTAGGGATGGAGGAATAGGTATTGGTCAGAACTTCTATTGACGTTACAATTTTGAACAAGAAATTACCAAGTCATGCAGATTAAACGCTCCGCAGAATTTGACCCAAAATTTTGTCATTTGGCATTGCTGAAGGGGAGTACTTCTAGCTACGCTACCGACCTTGACAACCACTCCTCACACGACAAGTTCATCGGAAAGAAGCAACAGAAAGTTGGAGTGAGTGGGTATAGAATCACGGTCGTCTCCGCAATAGCCTATTGCCTGAAGAAACTAAGCAAGAAAGAAGACGGTTCGCACTTTTATCGCTGTATATTGAAGTCTGGGGTAAAAATGGAGCCACTCAAAGTATATCAGGACACATTATAAACTATAAGTGTAGAGGAAGTGTATAACAAGTTATCGTAAAAATGCACAACAAGTGCGCAAAATTTATATTGAAAAAGACGATAAATTTTGTGTACTTCGTGTTTATTTTTTTCCTTACATTTTTGGGCCTCAAAACTAACAAAATTTCAAGATGTCCACTTGAAATAGTGTTACTTGTAAGTTTGAAGTTCGAACTCGTAGCGGAGGAAGACTAAAGGCTTCGTTTCAAATCGTCTGGTTTGGAAGACTCGGTTAGTATTCGGACTACTTTCCACCGCAACGTCGCGAAATTATTGGTTACACAGCTCCGTGCGGAATACAAATTCGTACATAACCCCCCCCCCCCCCAAAAAAAAAGAACTTGGCTTTGCTTTTATGTTAATCTTGGTTGTATTCAATTTTAACACAATACCGGTGTTACACCAACTCTCACTAATTTGCAGTATATGGTTAAGGACATGGTAGTCAAGTCAGCCAAACCATTGTGCTTGTGCCATTGTTTTGCGCACAAAACATTTTTCATTAACATTAATAAATATAGTAAACAGTATAACAGAGTAGAAGTATGATAATCTAAAGACAGTGTTGCATTTCTAACTTGAAGGTCACTTCGTCAGAGTCGAAGAGAAATAACCAGATAACATACTAAGCTGTGTTACCTGAATAAATGTAGACAGTTGTGAGTATGTGTTATCTGCATAAATGTAGACAGTCGTTCTGAGACAAGTCTAAATCGGAGGCTTTCGGGTACCTTCGGTACAGTTGATTGTATTGACTGTAAAACAGTTTCATGATCGAGTCGGTAGTCATTAAAAGGACAGGAGTTGCCGTGGCTCAGGCGGTAGTGCGTCAGACAACTAATCGGGCGAGCCGGGTTCAAATCCCGGTCAAGACACTAGGTAATTTTCTCACGGTGATACCATGCCTGGCAGTGTCCCCTGTGAATGAGTGGTAACGCTCGCTGCCTTGTAATCAAGGGATCTCGGGTTCGATTCCCGGTGGGGGGACAAGTGGTTTGGAGCCCACGTTAAACTGTAGGTTCCGTCCTTAGAAGCTCGTTTATTACGTTAATAACAATTCAGTCCATTCAAAGTGCACTCAACCTCCTATCAAATTGAGTACCAGAATGTCCTTGGCTGAGCTTGAGGCTGACCACCCTATCTCACTTCGTGCCATGGTCGAGAATACGTGGAGCACTACCTCCACGACGCGTGCGCATCGCACAGGGGATACCTTTACATACTAAGAGGACAATATTTTGTCAATATAAATAATACATAAATGATTAAAAATGAATTTAAACGAACAAGCTTGAATATATGAAACAAAAGGCTGCAAATTAGAAGTATCAGTAATTCTGTTCTCACCAAACTCGTACATCTTAATAGTAGGAGCTTCATAGAACTTGGGAAACGGAGTAATGGTTAAGTCACTAGATTTGAAAACCAAAAGTTTTCTGGTTCGAGTTCTGGTCAAAGAATCTTTATTTTCTTTTTATTTGCACGTTGTAATGTAAACACTTTTAGTACTGCAGTCGCAACACTGCAGGAAATTTAACACCGGTAACTAAAAACAGTATCATCACAGGAGGCATGTTCCCCATCCCTTTGCTCGTTAAGTGACGTCATTTGTCAGCTTTCGGAGATGTGCTTGATGATCTATAGATGACAGTTCATTCCTTGAATTGAATTTATATAAATAAAGCGACAACTTAATTTCAATGTCCTACTTTTTCATGAACAAGAAAATGAATTATTTTAGTTTTTCTGTATCTTTTTTTTGTTTGCATGATTTGGCAACATTGAAAGAAATTCACGTATGTTGCAGAGCAGAGTGGGGAATGAATAGGTGGGGGTCGTTTCCTTCTATTCATAAACGATATTAGTCTGGAAGGAAAAACTTTCCTGTTACATCAACGACCATGGCAGATGAAATACTGGAGAATGAAAGGGGAGAAAAAGGCCGTACGTAGAACTTACCAGTGGAGAATATACCACGGTTTGAAATTAGCGGGGGCAAAAGAGAAAAAAAAGGAGGGGGAAGGACATCCGACCCGTGAATGTATTTATAGAAGCAGGGGGAGACTTTATGCTTTTCACATTCTCCCTCTCCGTTCGGCTTTTTTTTTTTCATTCACTTTTTCTGGAGGTATTTTCTTTTTCTGTGAGCTATTTCATGATGTATTTAGCTTTTTGTGCTCCTTTTCGGCGGAAGACGAGGGCGCGGGAAATAACTTGTCGACTTGCAGTTATCAGTAGAGATTGCTGAGTGATGGGGCAGAATAAATGACACTACAGACGATTGAGTCATCAACGTATGTTGTTGTGTAGATTTCTCCACATTTATATTGCGTACCGTACAACTGTAATCTCCGCCTATTGCCTTTTATATATGCCCGCAAATCGGTTCTTATTAAGCGAAATATTGCGTTTTTTTCGTAGTATAGAAATCTCCCGCGCTGGTCGCCACTTGTATGTTTTCTGTTCTTTTTTTTTCTTGTATTTTATGTCAGAATTTTTTATATTTTTTAACTTCCCATTCACCCATTCACACATATCGTTTTATATTTGATGATTGCACCATATTGGTTGTGACGCTGCATTGAAGATAAGGGAAAAAAAGCTGAGGATTACGTAAAGAGGGAGAGAAATGTAAGCCACATATGTATTACGTTTGAATAAATGGAGGTATTACCACTATCGAGAGGAGCTTGTTGACGCTGTATCTCGAACAGGAAATATTTTTAATATATTTTCTTTTTTATAAACTTGTATTTTTCGCTACTGAAAAGAACTAAAATGTCTCCGAAATGAAATATTATAGATTATTTACACAGTTTTAGTATTCAGTCTTCATTTCAGGGATGAATGTTAGATATCAGTACAAGAGTTGCTTTTGGGGACTATAGAGTTTTTAAAGAACAGAAATATGTTTTTATTTTCATCTAAATATGCATTTGTTTTTTTAAAACTAAACATAGTTTTTGTTTTTCATCTTTCAAACCAGTTTGTACTCAAAACCTAGTTTTAATTTTTATTAAACCACTTTTTTTTTTGTTACTGAAAATATGGTTTTAATTCCTTTTATCAAACTATTTTTTTGGCCAAAACCTGGTAGTAATCTGTTGTCAAACCAGTTTTTGCTCAAAATCTGGCTTAAATTTCTTTAACCAATCAGTTTTTGATGAAAACCTTGTTTTAACTTTTATCATATCAATTTTCCTCAAAACCAATATTCGATTTTTCAGTCGAACTCCGAGATTTGCTCAGTATCAAATAAGCGTTCTGCTTTTCTGTCAAATAAACCCACAAATTGAACACTTGGCTGAACTTTGATGTGATGAGTGTTTCTATAATTGGGTACATGGATCGTGTGGTATACAGAAAATTAGATGTGGCTGGCACGATAACAGACCGTATTGGCCAATTAGGTTAGGAATACCAGTGTACATATCGTCCCGATTTCACAGTGATTTACATTGCTTTCCAGCTTTAAGAGGCATCCTTATTCCAACTCCCACAATTTTAAACATTTAATGTTACAAATTTGGAAACAAGAAAAGGCAAATACAGGGTGTTTTCAAATGATAATTAACCTGATTCCTTATGTGTATACGCAGATATAATCTAATCTACTTCTAAGATTTCTATGGCCATGTTGTTCAGTTCGCGGTTCTACCACTAGGAGCGCTATTTCTGCTGAGCGCTAGAATATCCACCAAGCAACGAAATGCAGTGTTGCAAACTGTGAGCGACATAGGAGGTGCAGCGTTGAGACATGAACAACTTTCGAAGCGTGTATATTATTCAGAACTTCCAATGCAACAATGAATTCTGAGTTTCACTTATAATGTTGATTTTATTATAGTTTTTAGGCAACGTTGGTTGACGCTAGGATACGGTAAATAGAGGATGTAGGAAGGAAGTCGTGAAGAGCCTAGTTTGAAGGTACCATCTCGGCATTGGCACAGTATGAATGAGGAAAACCGTGGAATAACCTGTTGCACGCTGAAATCATTCCCAGGACCTTTCGATTGCTAAGCCAACGCTCTAGCAACTCAGATACGGTCGCACGGTAGTCGGTAGGTACATACGCGTGCATTATATCAGTATTATTTTCATTTCTTCCTGTATTATCCTGTATTGAAAGACCGTCAATACTGTCAATATTAGTTTTACTGTCTGATGGTAGAAAATATACTTCTTTTAAACTTTCAAAGTTAATCTTAAAAAAAGTCAAGTTGTTTTTGTTGCCTAGGAAACAGGTAAAAATATAAGCGCTGTCAGGGGCAGGAATAGAACATGTGTCTCATCGTCACTTTTCTCGTCATAAACTGTGAACCAAATATGTACACTCAGGTTCAAAGAAATGGCCGTTATAATGATTGTTTTTTTCAAGTTGCACACAATAACAATACTGAATCGATATCAAATATCGATTTTAAGACAATTTCGTTTAAGATATCTACGTAACTTGTTTATTTTAGTATTGTCAAATTTTCAACTTCGTTTGCAACTGCCATATTTTTCTTTCAATTAGAGTGTAAATGGAACGTTACAAAGTTACCCTGATAGGCTAAAGTTCGTAAGAAGCGTTCAAAATACACTTTCTGACAGTTCCTGCCACTTCAAGATTACAAAAACACCTAAAATTTTAGAAAAAAAAAAATGTACAAAAGTGTATTCATTTTTTTTACAGTGTACACGAATGATATTACATTTTCTGTATATTTGTGGGTAATATTTTTAATATTTTTGTCTAATGGAGAATTGTCAAAGGTTCAAATCCTTCTACAGTGAGTATTTGTGGCTAACATTTTTCCTCTGATTTTGCTCAGTAATACCAAACTGTTGTCGGGTTAGTAGCTTCAGCTGAGGCCAACGCCTCTAGCCCCCCTCTTTTCCCCCAAAGAACAGAGTAACTGTGATTCACAAAGATGGACACTAACCCAAAAGTTTTGTAAAGAACATAAATACGAGATATTGCTTAAAATAAGACTATTTAAAATAACACCTGAGTTGACTAAAAGGTCACAACTATTTTTGCAAGAACACTTTCGATTATTCAATGATAGAAACACGAATTTCATGTGGAAATAAAAACAGTGGGACCAAATTTCTTACATTTTTCAAAGCTCGATATAGTGACGAAAACAATTAAATTTTATGTGAAAATTTTCCTTGTGTTGTAGGGATTGCAACACTGATAGTAGGCCTATGGGTAATTTACAGATGGCAGCTTTAACACTCATTTAATTAAGTTCTCCTTGTTCAGCAAAGCGAGCTGTTGTGTTTACAGAATTCCCTCTGTCAGAGAGAGAGAGAGAGAGAGAGAGAGAGAGAGAGAGAGAGCGTGCAAGTCCATTTATTGACACAAGACATGCTGTGATTAGTGAAGCCTGTAAGTAATATATTTGCCGAGCAAATGACGCACATGCAACTCACTGAAAATTCACAGAGACTCCTCAAGCTCTAATGTAAGTTTCTTTATTTGTTTCTCATGTTTCATATGTTTTACTTGGGGTTTTTAGTGTTAACAATATGAGAAAGGTAGAAAATGTACATTATGTAAATAGTGGTATCATGGAAAGTGCGTTTGAACTAAAAGTGATGATGTAAATATTCCATCGTCTATTTTATTTATCTTTTGTTTTTTAATTGCCATTAAAAGTCTGCATGTGTACCTAGGACCTAAGTGTTTCTCAATTCTTTGCGTAGCTGTTACTCGATCAGTACATCTTCAGAGGATGTTATGGTAGCGACCAGAGCCTATAATCATAGTAGGATCCCATCATTCTTCTGGTAAGACCTGACAAGCATGAGGAAAATTTATCTTTGTGAGCCATTTTCCTGGAAATTGTGCTCGCAAAGGTACGCAATCCCTCAAACTTGTGACACGCTTCTTCGACCATTAACGAATTATTCTGATACATTATTAAAAAATAAAGGCGTAAAATTCATTGATAAAATCGATAAACCGGTTATTCTTACTTGGTTTGTACGTTCCACACAGCCAATCAAAATTGGGATGAATGTGCTGCTGTTTGTATGTCGACTGACATGTTCAGATATATCTATGCCAGATTTACTCGTCTAATAGCGTCATTATGGTAGGTGAATTAAAAGACAACTTCCAGGTTCTTGATGTTGGATTACACGTTTTATGCTCAAATGTTTCCTGTGGAAGCGAACCAAGGAAGGTATTGATTGTTTACTTTGTCCTTTAACAAGAAAACTGGCCGGAGACGCTGACTCCTGACGGGATGTGACTTTTCGTCCCTTCTAATTGAAGAGACCAATTATTACAACACCTTAATTAACCTTCCACCGTTCAGGGATTTTGTTGCGTTGACTGTGTTAAATATCCCTTTAGGCCCCGTTGAGTACATAAAGAGCCTGGCGGTGCTGCAGCCAACAATGTTTTGCTGTGTTGCAGGATTTCATATCTCTAAGGGGCCATCGAACATAGTGTAGGTTCAAGAAAGTTCATTTTCGTAGCCAAGCTGGCTGCTGTATCAGGAATTTCTAGGTTAAAATACCGTGTCTCATTTAATGTATTTTGGCTTTTGTGGTGTGATTCTGTACGTTATCACCTGTAAAGGGGCTGAGTTTTACCTTTTTTTTATCGAATTATATTTGATATATACACATCTCATGTAAAATGGTAATATTTACTATTGATTTTGAATTAAAAAAAAAATCAGAATGGCATAAACGATTATTATTAATAGAACACTAGATGGGTCATGATGTGTGTACCTTTAAAGAAGTGTATTTCAGGTTTTGTAAATAGTTATTTTAAGTTTTCTTGGATATATTTATTTGTAATATATTATTTTATTGCTCCTTGAATGTAATAGATGTTTTCTTTTGTATTGTGAGTGTAGTATTTATTGTATAATTGTAACAGTTGCTTTTGGTATTTAGCTGTATATACATATAATTGGTTAACATATAATGTTAACTATTTATAGTGAGTGAGTTAACTATTTATAGTATATTAACTATTATCTCATCTGCTTTTCTTATCCAACATAATATGAGGTAGAGTCCTTAATTTATATCGTATTGAGTACTATTGAATTCAATAATATCAATTCCTGGGATGCGTGCCACTTCCTGTTTTAAGTTAATAGTTCTATTATCTTTATAATTTAAACTAGCCAGATTTAGTAGAGAAATGTTTCCTCTTCCTGAAAGGGATCGACCCCAGATCTAAATAATTTAGGTCGGTTATTATGTATAATGACTCATCCACATATGACATTTCATTAGACAGAGAGAACATTAGATGAACATGGGTTGTTTAATCATTTACAGTGTTGCCACATCACTAATTCCTTCCTCGCAATTCCTCTCTACTTCGTTTGAATTTATTTACATTTTGGATTTATTTATGGCCTTCAGGCTTAGGCCAGGATAGAATAGGTCAGAGCCTAAGTTGAAGGTATCATCCCGACATTTGCTTGGTATGACAGGAAAAACGACAAAAAAACTCATTCAGGATGGTCGGCCGCGGGTATCGAACCCAGCACCTTTGGAATACGAAGTCAACGTTCTACCAACACAGCTAAGGCCGCTCGGTCCCTCTGCTATGTCCATCACTGTGAATGCATGTGCAGGAACTTGCTGTTTATTTATGAATTTAGTTTATATTTCTGAACTTAGCTAGCGTCTAAAGTTAACTCAAACTGTATGGTGCTGGAAGTAGCGTAGTCAAGGTAACGTTTCCTGTTGCCGCTTTTTCTGACAGTCGTGAGTGGAGTCCTCTATACTTTATAAGTTGTCCTTAGATTACTAACTGTTTTAAAATTGAATTCTTTTTATTAAAATTGAACAAGTAATTTCGTGGTGTGCTGATTATTTTAAAACGCCGTACACTAATTATTAAAAAATTGAATTATATCACAAGTACTTTCGCCGTATACTAATTATTTAAAATTGTATTATATTACAAGTGCTTTCACCGTATATTCTTTAAATTATGGTATTTGTTATGGTCCGATTTCTTCCAATTACCATTCCTGAAGCAAAAATATTATCGTTATCTTTCCATTCATTCCATAATTACGCCCGAACAAACCTAAAAAAAGGAAAAGAAGAAACAACAGCATAGATACCATAGCGATTGAAGTTGAGGGCATTCTCCTCTTCTTTTTTTTTTCGGGAAGTTCGTTAAAAGTTGCTAGCTCAAGTGACGGAGAATCGAAGGGAAAGGAATGCGGGTTCGATCCCAGGTCACTGCTGCGACTAATTTTAATTTTGTGTACGTTTCCAATTGTTAGTTCAGTGGTTCTCAACCAGTGTGTCGCGAGAACTGGCCATAGATGTCTCGAATCTTAACCAGTTACTGGTACTCAAATGTCTACTGCTCTGACTTCAGTAGACGGTAGAGGATTGCACTAGCGTGGTTTTGAGGATAGAAAATGGAGGCGTTTTGTAATGGCTAGTATCACTACATAGAGGAAAATTCTTAAAGATTCCAAGACTTCTACTGTCTGGTGTGCCGCGAAACCAAAAAAGGGTTGAAAACCACTAACATAGCCTATACATAACATCAAAAGTGTCCTTGGAAACCAAAGAATGCAAATAGCCGTTCCGCATCGTTCTGTAAATTGTAGGTTATTTTGAAGATCCTATGTTTGTTTTTTTTAATTTTCAACTGAAGAAAAAAGAAAGAAAAAGAGCGGGAGATACTGTCATGAGGCTTTTGAAAAGGCAGGAATATTCGTTAATGATGTAGTCTTCTCCCTATTTGTATGTATATATGAAGAAGAAATTACCACCCCCTTTGCCCTAATGACATCGTAATAGGAAAGTCCTCTTAAGTCTGTACCTAATAACCCATGATTACTTGGGAAATATTTCAAGCAAAAGGTCGTTTTGGAAGTGATATTAGAAGGAAGAGAAAAGGAGAAAGGCCTGTTTCTAAAGCGGTTCTTTTGCTGTGAAAACACTATTCATTAGTGACACAAAGATTAAAGGAGCTTTACATTTTATAAGACTATTTTTTTTATTATTTTTAATTAGCTATGTTTAACGTATGCTTCTTCCTCTTTTTTTTGTTCAAACACAATATTTTATCTGGCATGTGTAAGGGTACTTAGATGAATAGGAAATATTTTAATAATATTTTTTGTTTTATTTTCTGGAAATGTTTATTTACGTCTAACCAAGAACTTCAGCAGTCATGAATATTTCAAATATTTTACTGATCTTAATGATTATTTAAGGTTTCAAAGTACTGTCCCATAACATTATATTTTATTATATTTACGGATTATTGTGTTTAATTACTTTAAATCTTGTTAACGGACTCAAACTATTTTATCATCCTCTTTTGCCCGTTTGTCTGTGCAGGCTATCGCCTTATCATAGCAGGTAGAAACTGTTTGTTGGGCAGGTTCTTTAAATTTGCCTAGCCTTCTCCATTTCTAACTCGGAGAACACACGGACTGGCACCATGGAAGGTGTGTCTTTTTATATATGTATTTTCTGAAACGCCTTAGTGAGTGAAGTCATGTAGTCGAAAAATAGCTCCGTAAATTCAGCCTCTGTGGCCACTCTAGACAGGCTTCAGTTCTGGCGAGTTCTTGCACCGCTGCGATTATAGCAAGTTCATCCAGATTTTTTTCTTTCCGCAATCCACAAAATTCACGCTAGCGCTCTGGCGAGTTCTTGCACCGCTGCGATTATAGCAAGTTCATCCAGATTTTT
>JAGDQP010021267.1:0-31990 GCA_022664845.1 Lepisma saccharinum
TCGTCGGAGGTAAGTAAGCGAACCGCACCACGAATATCTCCATCAACAATCTTGTTTTCAACCATCTTGATGTTGAAAGAATCAGTAGATGAGCTCGTTTTCCGTCGTTTTGTTGAAGGGCAAGGAATGGCATCACGATGATTGTCGAGCCAACAACGAACTCCTTGCTTAACCCAAGTAGTGAGATTAGTCAGATGATCAGACTGTTGTGGTACGCGCAGAACAGCATAAGGAAAGAAGAAAATGTCCATCCAGGTATTTACATCGTTTGTTCTGACCGCCACTGCAGAACGTGCACCTCTGGGGACTCGACGAAGAAGAGGAATAGAAGACTTTTATCTACTAAGCAACTTCTTAGTTTCAGATAGCGAGGACTTGAGGGCATGGAATTGCTGTGGACGAGACTGGAAGACGATGCCGGAAGGAGAACAGGAGCAGTAGAGAATGAGACACTCGTTCTACTAGAATCCTGATGAGTTTTGCCAACATGAATAGAGAGTCCTCTTGAACTTGCAAAACATTTGCCGCAATGAGGGCAAGAAGCCTTATTTGAACTCCTCGGCAACAAGGCATAAACACTAGAGGACAATACATTATCCGATGAAGTCAACGTTGTGGTTCCCGAAGATACTGCAGAATCAACACTCGTGCCCTCATTGACATCAGAGATCAAGGATGAATCATGTGGGAGAATATTAAGAAAGTTCGATGAAGCAGCAGACATCGTTCAAGGAAACAAAAGAATCATTTAAGCGAAGTAAAACCCATTACACATTCAAATATATATTGAGGGTCGGTTTTGGGTATTTGCTTCAGTTGGTTTTGAAGATATAAAGATGACCATGTACTGGTTACAAAACAGATGCATGCTATTGCTAAGGAAATACT
The DNA here is from genome assembly GCA_022664845.1 of Lepisma saccharinum. Lineage (NCBI taxonomy): Eukaryota > Metazoa > Arthropoda > Insecta > Zygentoma > Lepismatidae > Lepisma > Lepisma saccharinum. Next base: position 889 of record JAGDQP010021267.1, read on the forward strand.
GGATATTATTAGAAAGGGATCAAGACCTGTGTTATCCTCGCCATCAATCTGTAGTCTGCATTCATGGTATTGAAATGGAGAGGTCTTATCTTTTAGATCTCACATCCAGTGCACATGTAAAATTCTGATGAGTTCACCTGGGAGGATCTGTTCAGCAATGCAGGGAAATAGAGCGTGGCTAGATACGGCATTCGATTCTAGGCCTATCGAGATGTTACATTCACATCCGATATTTACTTATAAGGTGCCATAAGTATGGGTGGTTAGGATCTGTGGCACTGAGGCATCTCTACAATTGATTTTAATGGGTTGTCCCCTTTTTGCCAACAGGACGACACTTGTAACATTGAAGGGATGTATTACGTTATAATCCTTTACCTCATTACAGAATAAATTGCAGTATAGTTTAATATCCATTGCATTTTTGCGGAATAGGGCCTTAAGACAAGGAAGGTATTTTAATTCATGAGCATTTAAATTTCGAATATAACAGACAGATCCAGTTGTGAGATCACAATCTGATGTCCGTATAAGATTTTGCTGATCTTGTCTGACTACTATAGTCAATGGAAGGTCTTCTGCACAGATCTCATCTTGTTTTCTGAAGAGTAGTGACTGAACTTGAAAATAGGGGTTGGTTCGTTCGCGAGTTATAAGAGGTAGTTTTAATGCCAATAAGATGTATTTTGGGGAAATTGAACATTCTATGAAGGGTTGATAATAAAAGTAATTAGATCTAGTGTGATTGATTGACAACTTATATTCGGTCTGAGTCAGGTGTACTTCTGCTTCTCGTACCTGGTTCGGGGAGAATAAGAAGGGATCTAACAGTTTATTTTGACAAGAGCTCATCAATTTGTAAAATACAGTCATGTTTGCTACCAGATTCATTTCTTTCCAGATGAGGTATTTAGAAATACGGGGGGTGTTGAATTTTGGCTAAAAATGAAGTAAGGGTAAGGTCGTTTACTAACAGGCTTCTAATGTGTGTGTTCGTGACTTAGGCTCAAAATCATCGAAAGCGGTAGAGAGTAACTTGATTCCTTGTAGATGAGTGGTCTACTTCTGGTCTAGAATCTGTTCTAAAGAATCAAATTCTGGCTGGTTCAAGAGATGTATTGATAGCTGGAGGGTGTTTTAGTAAAAGTGGCCGGCAGAACATGTTGAAACGCAACCTCTTTTACGGCGGTCTGGTGACAGGGAAAAGAAGCGGGGAATAGCTCGCTTTCTCTGAGTTTGAGATTGCATTCGCAAGGTAGATGAATTCGTACTGCGCCTATGCCAATTGAAGTAAGGTTATAACTGGAGCAGTCACTAGTGAAGTTTTCTTCTGTATAAGTTAGGATATAATGTCTTTCTCCTAACGGAGTTAATAATGGCTGATTCCTTTGGATGTAGGACAATTTGCAGCTATTTTTAATCTCTAATACAGATGACTGGTGCCACAGGTGCCTAACGCATTCTTCGGATGTAGTAGAAGAAAGAGAGGTCGTATCCAGGATTTTGCACAAGTCGGTCCTGGTTTCTCACGAGATTTTATGTGAATTTGTGAGAATTCTCAATGTGGAACTCCCAATTGCTAGAGGATGGGTTCTGTTTTTATTTGACAGGTGGTTCCGTTGTAATGAAAGGGAAGAGTTTCCAAAGAATACAGTTCATAATTGATATCTGTATGAATTAGTGGTATATCATATGACTATAACTGTTTCGTTAGGGGTCATATGACAAGAAGTGGTTCTAAGGTGGTAATATTCGAGAATTTGGGATCTAGGTATTGCAAGTTTATAACGATTTTTCAATTTAGACTCGAGGGTTAAAAGATCTTTTCCTAATACGTTTGGAGACATGTTTGCTAGGGATAATCTGTGGTCGGTACATAGTATGTGAAGCGTCATAATTTCATTGGTTCGGATAGATTCCGCAACTAATTTAGCAAGTGATAGGATACTTACTACGTGTGAAAAGATCTTATTATCTTCTCCAAGATAATTTTTTACGACATATACCAGCTGCATGATGCGGTCTTGAATTACATTTACACTATTAGCAATGCTATTTGTATAATCTGAGACAATCTTGGACACATGAACTAGATGTTGGTGGTTGCTGTGTAGTCGAGATTTTAACTCTGAGATTAAAATTTTGGCCTGGCGTTGTTCTAAAGCATATTTTTGAAAGGTGGTCTTGGATACAATGTCACAGCACCACTCTATAGCTGACCCGATGAAAGGGACACCACGGGTTGACTTGTAAGGTTCAAAAGGGAAGTGAACTTGTTGACTTTCCAAGTGATTGTTAATTAATTTTAAAACTTCAGCAATCAAATCTAGGGACTGGCAGAATTCGTGATTGGGAAGCTTCTGAGAATAACAAAACTCTATTTTAAATGTATTTCTTAAGAAATGTAGTTCTTTTGATAAATTTGTCTTTGGTACATTAGGTATACGGTAGATTAGGGGGACTAATTTGGAATAGGGTGTGCGGCTAAGGGGAGTCCGGTGGGCTCCTGAATGTATTCGAATATTTTGTACTGATAGCACATTACCTACAGCAAGTAGACACAAGAGATGGATCCAAATCGCCATCTGAAAGAGGAATTGCGGGAAAATAATTAATCTATCAATACTTCCTCATACTGTACTAGACGAGGCCTAGCGTTTATTATAACTCTATTGCAAGGAAAGATCAGGCTGAAACGGAAACTGAAGCCATATTGCTCGTATACTCGCTTCATGGAGCGGCTTAACTTTCGATAGGTTACGTACAGCCAGATTCTAAAAATAAGAAGGGAGAAGGAGCGGAGGTATTTCTTGATACAAAAGTTAATAAAAAGTTCGCGGATATTCAATGGAGAAATATATTTTCGTAATTTTAATGGTATCCTAAAAAAAAGTTTCCCAAAGTTCGTTTTCCCAAATATGTATTAAGTTGTTTACTGTGCGGGGAATCCTTGAGGTAGGCATGTGTTCTAAGATAGGAGTATACCGATCGTGCCGCGAATGTCTTTTGTACATATAACAAAACGATTTATACTCGTAATGCAGTCATAGCACGTCGCTAAATGTAAACATGGTATGGTAACAATCTTAAGTTCGTTTTGTAAGCATACCTTACATAGAATGGAATAGTTATCCGGGGTAGAGCAGGTGCTTCCGAATTGGTACTTACATGTGGTGTCACAGGTGGGTCTTCTGTTTTTGGTTCACTGGAATCTTTTGTTAGGAGAGTCGTGCTAGACATTTCACTGGACTGTAATAACACATGGTAACAATTTTGGGATCATTTCTTGTGTTCTGCTAATGGGATGTCGTCCTCTTTCCAATCACATAATACTAGACCACAGTTGTAACAGGTAGTTCTATCCCCAATCTTTAGATAGAAAAATCGGGATTTGCTAAGCTCGGCTGGGGTCTGTTTTAGAGCTTTTGGCCAACAATCAAAAGAGTTCATTCGCGCTGCCATAGTAGAATTTTGTGTATATTTTGGTGGGTGCCAAGGAAGGGCGAAAAATGAATCTAGAATCTCCCTAGTTTCGTCATCAATCGTGTTTGGATTCGCCGAGGTTAATGGGGTTAAGTTCCTGCCAGTAATGTCTTGATATTCACGTTCAGGGAGTGAGAACGATCTCAACGACATCATTGTATTTCCAGCGGTATCATAGTTGGTGTTGAATGGGGCGGTCCTGGATTCGATTGGGATATTTGCTACGTCGAAACCTCTGAGGAATGGACAAAAAGGTGACCATCGTCTATGCTCGTGGTCAGCATTGTCTCCTTGTACAAACTAACCTATCTTGACTCCGCAAAAGATACATTCTACGTGGTCCGGATCGCGGAGGTAAAAGAAACCAGATTTTGCTAAAGACTCAGCGCTAATAAAAGGGTGTCGCCTTCTACGAAAAGTCGATAGGCGTACTCCATCATGCAGATTTAGCTCTATGCCCGCCATGCGTTGTGCAATGAGATTTATGGAATACACATGTACTGTACACAAATGAAAATTACACTCGGATAATAGTGTGCTATTATCTATAAGTAAGTATATACACACACACCTTGGTAATACTATTTTTGTGTGTTATATATACATATATATGTAACTGCATTAATCTAACAAATTGAAAGAAGCACAGTATCCTCAAAATCACAATTATATACAGGAATAAAAGCGATATACGCTGGTATGTACAGCAATAGTAAAAGAAATCCACTTACTGAACGGGGGAGTAACAGGCTAAAACAGACCTAGTGGGGAGAAAAATAAAAATAAAATAGTGGGTGGTCAGCAATTTGGGTAGTTTGTGGGTTGTTCTCGCCTTACCGGGGGAGAAAAGAAACTAAGAAAGGCTGGTGGAAGGTTCATTAAAAATAACAGAAGGAAGTTCATTTTTTTGCATCTTGTGTTCATATAAATAGAGTTCTTTGAGGACCCAGGTATAAGACTGAAAGAGGTGGGTGACTGCACAACCAGGGTGATTAATGTGGTGGTGAGGTTGAAGGCGGAATTCCGAATGGAAGAAGTTTGTGTGTATAATAACCGTGGGATACCCAAAGTGGTTAAATCAATAACCGGGTGAAAGGGGAAGGTACCCTTAATGAGATGGTAAGCTTCTCGTCCTCTGCAATAAATGGGACAGGCTAGCGGAGGGTTGCAATAGCTGCAAAGGAAAAGGTTCTTTCAAGATAGCCTGCGTGATTAAGGCAGGTTGCAATTGCATGATCTGGTCATGGTCAATAAGAGTAAACGCAACCTTTCGAACTATATACAAGGCTTGCGAAATAGTAAAACCAGAAATTTCGATTACCGCTGAGGGAGAATATACTCGTCTCAGCAACGTATTGGATTCAAGAGTCCTAGGTGAAATGGAGGAAGTAAACAATATAGTAGTGGTGGACAAAATAAAATAAAAAGTGCTAAAGGGGAGTAGAGAACAATTAAAACGTAAATATTGCACTGGGGTGGACGTTATTTCTGTAGACGTCCCGTCTGACAAATGTAGAGACGTTTACGATACGTGGCAAGTGTGAACTATAAATAATATAAATTTGCTCCTGGATGTGGTTTTCCTTTGTCCTCTATGAATCGTTTATATGTGGTGTGCTGGTGTAGTATAGTCGAGTCTGGAGAATACTTACTTTGTGGTATCAACAAGTGAACATGGCTGGTATGCAAGTGATACGAACAGGTGGAGGGCCAGCAGTTATAATACCGTTAGCTCATCCACGGCATGTTCTTTCGTAGATTGGGTGGTGTTGGTGTTTGTACATGTATTGTTTGATGAATTGTTAGAGCCGTTTGCGTTCGGGGAAAGCCCCCCGGTGGTCCCGGTGATTGTGATATGGAGGAATGGTTACGAGTATGGCTACGGGAGCAGGAAGTGACATGGTTAGAGTTCCGAGAGGCCTTGTGCGCCATTAAGGACACCTAGAGGCACTTCATATGGGACTGCCAGGAAACTTTTGCACGATCTTTGTCATTTTCCGGGGATATCCTACTGGTTTTCATTTAGGGCTATCCCTGTGATCCCTTCTCGATAGCCTGGTACAATCCGTCAGGATTTTACGGGCCGTATCGGATGTTACGGGAGCTCGAGGAGGAAATTGGGGCTGACGGCGCTATAGATAGGAGATTCCTTATAGAATCCCTGGAGAGTCTCCTGAGCGGTGTTTTGCTTGTGGGTGTTCCTCCTGAAAGATGTCCCCGGGTGTGGTCGACGAGGCAGCGATTGGGACTCCTGTGCTATATACGGGAGTAGACTGAGGGGGTGACTACCTGAGCGGATCTGTGTTATCAGCTTGAGCTTATCGAACAGGTGTGGTTTGAGCAGATAGCTGAATTAGAAGAGGAAAGTGAGGTCTGGTAGGTGGACCACAACGTAAGTCTGTTAGTGCTTGGGGGACCGGCGGTATATCTTTCTCATTACTTCTTGACCCCAGGAAGGTTAATTCCGGATGACTCCATGGTGTCATCTTCTGCAGGGGTGGTAAGTACCTGTTTCATTTTCTAGTATGGGTAACAGTTGTAAATAATTCATTACACATGGATGCAAAAGAAAAAAAAAAACTATATGCAAGAATCATTCCTGCCGCGGCATACGAGATGTAGAGTGTTGTTATGTGTATAAGAAATGATATATTAGAAAACTAATAATTTGTTATAAGTATAATGTAGCTATGACAAAAAACATAGTAAATTGTTTATAACCTATATATAATGGAACTGCATGCGAAAGGTATATATAAATTCAAAACAGTAATCCTAGGATTAGGACATAGGATTAAAACAAAAATAACATTTTAACACAAAGATAAAAAGACACAAAATTCATACTTATAACTAACACAAAGAGCAATGATAGAAGGAAAATTAATACTACCTAATGAGTAAACAAAAATTGATAAAGTATGCTAAAGATATGGAAATAAAACTTTATAGTCAGAGTTCATAGTAGAAAACATTCTAAAATTAAGGTTATTTTTTTTTTTTTTTTTTTGAAAGAGTACCTGGTGACCCGATTACTGCGCAGTACTAGTGTTATTGTCAGAAAATCGTATTTGTTTTCTGTTGGATGCGTAGTTGGGTTTAGTATGTGTATTACCCTTATAATATTTAGAGGGTAGGGCCCTGGGTGAAGTTATGCGACCATTGTTTCTGGCCGGTGTACCATTATTGGATGCGTCCCTCCCGGGTCGGAACTTTGATTTGGAATCAAAAATATTGAATATGTCCCTTCCTTCCACAAAGATAATAAACTCTAGTATCTCTGCGAGGAACTTGAGTTCGTAAAGTCAAGGACTGAAAACGACGTTGTACATTAGTTGCAAGGTTTCGAGGTGCTCGCTGAGGTGATCCGGCTTGTAAATTTGGACCCTGCCTAGGGTGAGATGATGTAAGCCTTCTTACTGCCCGTTGTTGTGCTTGAATTTTAGATTTTTCGTACATATCCATAAGTTTCTTAAAGAACTCAGGGTCAGTGCAATTATGCTGCACGATATATTCCAAAACCTCGGGACTAAGGTCATTACGCATATGGCGAAAAATGTCAGTCTCTGACATATTCGGGTTGCTGGCACAATTTCAAAATTACATAGTAGTAGTATTGGGCATATGTCTCATCCTCTTGCTTGAAACAGTTGTTCAAAGCAAAATACGGTCGCTAAGACTGTCACTAGTTCCGAAAGATTCGCGTAGTAATGAAACTGCGTTATCAAATGTCTCGCATTCTGCGAGCTCATCAGAATGGCTATCATAAAATTCGGTAGCGCTACCATCGAGGTAGGCGCCCAGATAAGCAATCTTTTTCTTGTCGTCCCATTCTAAAATCTTGGCTGCTATATCTTAATTCCGGAGAAAAGCATCTAAGGAGTCATGGCGGCTTTCCGAATATTTCTTAATTTCAACATTTGTGTCCTTGGTTGAGGTTACTGGGGGAAGAGGAGGCAGGTTGCTTTGATCAGGCATGCTGATAGTTTCCGTACACTGTTGTTTATTAACGCACTGCGACCGAGTATATACCGGCATACAACGGGAAGCGAAGCACAAGGAAAGAATGTAAGCAGATGATACGTGTGTTAATCACCTGTATTCGTTAGCGTTAATGTCTTCTATATCCCTTCGTGCTAATAATTCTTGTTCCTGCTTCTGAAATCGGAAAAGAAGAATAAACAGTAGGTGTTGTTTTGAGAATACGTACAGCGGGCTCTACGAATATAAAATATTTTGAATACATTTAGTTATGTTCTCAACGTAACGCATACATTTTGCATTGTTTCACATTCAGTCCATCTTCCTTTGTCTCTTCAGGTAAGGAAACGAAAGGGGTGGTTTCCCTTCCAGAATGACCATCACTATACTACATTCAGTGAAGAAACAAAGACGACTTTAATATATTTTACTGTATTTATTGTCCGAGGGTCGTACCGTGGCCATGAACATACAAGATTAATGAAAGTTTACTGTATGGCTCATTCATTGTCTGTGCACGGGACAATTGAGTTGATTCTATGACCAATATTTTGACTATGATTATTGTTGTTATTATTGTGATTATTATTATTTTAGTCATGTTCGTGGTTTCAATTGCTTCCTTGTGTGTACAGATTCGCTCAGTGTTGTTCAAGCCTCGAAAATATGTATTCTAAACATCCGCTCGTGCAAGATATTCTATGTAAGCCACACGCCATCTGCTCTGCTGGTGGTGAGGTTGTCTTTTCCTGGTTACCCAGTCATGTTGGTATCCATGGTAATGAATTGGCAGACCAAACTGCTCGTGAGGCCTCTTTAGGAGCTAACATTGATATTCAGCATGTCCCATTTCAGGATATGTTGATATATTATAGACAGGTTATACGGAATGAATGGCAGCGACGATGGGATGACATTGTTGTTAATAAATTGAAAGAAATTAAGGTAACTGTCGCTCCATCTTCTCGTACTCATCATGCCGCGATAGTAGGCGTGAAGAAGTACTTTTATGTCGCCTACGTATAGGACACAGTCGCCTGACATACGGATATCTGTTGCGACGATTGGATCCACCACATGGTAATAATTGCAATGTAGTTTTAAGTATTCGTCACGTCCTTTTAGATTGTCCCGGATATCATCATCTCAGACAACGTTATAACATTCCCAATAACATGGCGTTGCGACCTGGGGGATGACCCAGGTATGTTGCGGAGAGTTTTTATGTATATTCGAGAAATAGGTTTATCTCTGTCTATATTAGATGATTATGCCTTTAGCTGTTAAATTTTTTGTAGTACTATTGTTTTATTTTGTGAAGGCCCTTTTACAGCCTGCACGTTTTTAACTTATGCTAAAGACTTTATACATCTTTAGTTTTTATTAATTGTTATACTGGCCATTTACACCAGTAAGTGTTTTTCTGGAGACCTTTCACATCTTCAGCTTTTTTAAAAATTAATTAACAGTTACATATTGACGTGACAAAGATAAGGGGCTTCCCCCGAATCGGGACAGGCGTAAGCCATAGTGCTGTTACCGCCCATATAATTCATTTTATCTACTATTATTATTATGGCAACTCTTGCATTCTTCTTCCGTACATAATCTGTATCAAACTCACAATCGTAATGCATTCGTACTGGTAATTTATTTAATTATATTAATTAAAATTATGTTTGTCTCGCTCGGAAAAATTTAAGGACAAAAAAAAAGAAAACATAATTTCCTGTGTTATCTGTGTACAATGTATGGTTGAATGTATGTGCGTTTCAGATTGAAATGTAACAGTGCCGTCCACTAATCAGAAAGGAAGTGCTTGTGGTTACTGCTGTATACAGAAAAATAAAATTAGAATAAGAAATATACTAGTTAATATATCCGAGGCTAAGGAAATGCTTTTACAGGAAGCTTTTATTTTGCGTTCTTAGGTATATTGTGTTGTTTTATGGTAGGGAAATGCTTCTTTCTGAGAGAAGACTTTTTCACACGTTATACATATACATGTATATTTTTCTTGCGGCTGAAAGAATCAAGTTACTACTTCCGTGAAGGCGTAATGTTGGGAGGATAGTAGCGTTTTACCCTCTCGGCATTCACTATAAACATTTCCCTTTTACCGTTTAGTTTCTGAATCTTGCAAACGTTATTTGAATTAACGTTAAGTAGTCTGTAGGGACCAATATACCGTGGGCTTAGTTTCGGCGATATTCCTACCTTTCGAGCCATATTACGAACTAAAATCAAATCTTTTTTTTTTAGCCTCAACAGGGCTACGTGTCTTATCCCGGCGTATCTTCATTTTTGATCAGTTTTTCTTAATGTTCTGCAATGCTAACTTACGTATTATTCGTAATCGCTTCTGATATTCGGCAGAAAATGGTGTTGAGAAGTTTTGAGGTATATCGGAAGGGAAATTGGCGTCTTTTCCGAGAAGAATCTTGAAAGGAGAATCTATTTGGCCTTCCGGTACAGCCACGTTCCACGCAAAAGTGGTCAAAGATAAACATTTTGACCATTGTTTCGGATCATTGTCCACATAGTTAGGAAGATAGCAAGACGACCGTTCAATACCTCAACTCTACCATTAGTGGCTGGTCTATAGGCGCAAGTAAATTTATGTTTTATCTGCAACATATCCATGATATCCTGCATGAGTTGAGAACGGAAATCTGATGCTCTATCGCTTAGAAAAGATCGAGGGACCCCGTATACCGTTATCACACGATCGACGATAGCTCGAGCAACAGTTTTCGATCTGGTGTTCCTAAGAGGTACAGTAACTACCCATCCGGATAAAAATTCAACCAAGACGAGTATATACGAGTTACTAGTATTGACTCGACCCCAGATATCAAAGGAATTTTTTTATGGATTTAGTATATCCCTGAGGGCGTCGTCGGTCTATATTATTGCGCTGACAAGGGTCAGACTTCAAAATAAACCTACCCAAAAAAAGGGAAATAATAACGGGCGTTTATTTTTGCACACGTTCTGCTGTACCCACAATGTCCTCCCAGCAAGGGGCTGGTATGTGCTGCTTCCAGAATTTCTGGTACCATTGATTGAGGTATTGCTAGTTTCAACTCTGCCCTCTCGCCTGTATAATATGTTGTTTCGGTGTTCGTATGGCCTAACTTCGTTGGCGTTTGGATCCGTTGACATTAAAGTTAAAATCCGTTTAAAGTTGGAATCATTATGTTGTTATTGTGATATTCGCTGCGAATATGGTATGAAGAGATGCACAGAATGGTTTGTCCTCACCGTTATATTTTGATGATACTTCTTCATCTGCTAATGGACATCTGGACAACATGTCGGCCATTACGTCCCTTTTTACCTCCGGAGATGTGTACTATATCAAAATTATAAGGTTGTAAACGTAATGCCATTCTCATCATTCGAGAATTCAACGATTTGGACGATTTTAAGAAACAAACGAGCATGAATCTATATGAAGGTAAAACTTCCGGTCACTAAGATAAAAATTATAAAATAATATCGTTTTTGTAGCTGCCAGAGCCTCAACCTCTGGCGTAGAAAAACGTGCTTCCGTGGACTTTAGGGACTTTGAAAAATATGCCTCTGCACGGAGTTCCCCATTTTTCTTTATAGCGAGGGTACCTCCAATCCATTTATGACTTGCATCAGTTAAAACATGTATTTCTGCGTCCGGGTCAAAATGTGCCAGTATAGGGGCGGTTGTCAACTTTTGTTTTAGTGTATCAAACGCCTTTGGGCGTTCCTCGTCGAAATGGAACACTATTCCTTTCTTTGTAAGTTCCGTTAGGGGTTTCGCTATTTGAACAAAATGAGGGATGAATTTTCTGACAAAATTACAACTGCCAATAAAAGAGCGCAATTCCTTGAGGCGTGTTGGATAGGGGAGATTGACTATGGCTGACATTTTTTCTGGGTCAACACTTATCCCTTATCTGCTTACTAGATAGCCAAGAACGGGACATTTTGTCTGATAGAACTCACTCGTAAGTGGATTTATTTTTAGATTAGCCTCCCGCAGACTAGTGAACACTAATTTTAGTCGCTCTATGATTTCCGAGAAACTTTTCGTTCAGATGACTATGTCATCGATATAGGGCATTAAAATTTTCCATTTTAACACTGCAAAGACAGAATCGAAATAAGATTGAAAAGCGACAGGACTAATTGAAAGCCCAAAAGGTAACACGTTTGATTCAAATTTACCAGCTGAGCAGGTAAGAGCGGTAAGATGTTTGTCTTCTTCTCGTAATGGGAGCTGATGAAAGCTGCTGCGGAGGTCAATTAAGGTCAGGTATTAAGCGCCGTTTAGATAGGATAACAGTTCATCGATCCTCGGATAGGACGATTGATTCGGTTTTAACAGCAAGTTCAGTTTTCGATAGTCCACACAGAATCGAGGTTCTTCGGTATCCTTTTTGGGTAACGGGACTACAGAGCTGCTATACGGAGAGCGCGAAGGTCGAATCAACCCTTGTAACAATTTTTGTATTTGTTGTTCTATTTGGATCTTTTGTGTGGGTGTTTCACGATAGGGGGGGGGGGGGGATGGGGTTTGAGATAAAGTTGAAAGGGTGCTCGAATCCTTTGGGTACGGACAGGTCCGAGGTTGACCATGCAAAAATATCTTGATATTACTTCAATAAATCAAAAGCTTCTGTTTCTGTGAGATCATTTCCCACGTGCAGTTCTTTTTCAAGATCATGTTCTTTAGGTTCGAGATCTTTGTGTGATCTATCTGGGAGAAAACTAGAGAGGTGGGGTTGAGAAAAATCAGATTCTTCGTTTGTCTGTATTGTTTCGTTTTGAAATAGGGGCCGAAATAAAGTGGGGTGATTAATTGTTATACTTGGCGTGGTCTTTTTCGTAGCTTTTGCACACTTTTTCGTTTTGGGTTTCCTATTGGTATTCGTTCATGAGGGGTTCCCTTGTTTCTTATTTGAAGAAATACTTTGAACTTTTTCTAAGTTAACTCGTCCTAAAAGCGTACCTGGGTGTATGTGCAAGGTTAGTTTCCCTTGATTCACTATGGGTAAATTAAATTTCCCATTGTGTATGATTACCAAACCGGTAACGATGAAGTAAGGTTCTAGTTTTCGAAATTTTGGAAGTAGTTTGGTGTGGTATCTTCCATTAGAACGTGGGGGGTGGCCATAAGGCTTAAATTTTCTAAATCTCCTGGTGAAATAGAGAGGGGTTGAGAAGTCCTAACATTTATATAGGGTCGGTGAGCAACTCCGGTGGTGCGATCCGGGTGTCTTTCTTTTTGTTCAGGTACAATTGTAAGTATTGTACGGGGGAAGGGATGTGAATGGGACCGTGAATTTGAGGTGGGAACGCGTTGAGTTGATTTGATAGGTTTGATAGGTTGTTCTGATCAAAATTACGAGGTTGGTGAGAATGGTGGATACACTACATGTTCTAATGTCAACGGTTCTAATGTCATCCGAATAGGGTGTTTTCGTTTATACTGTTTGTTTTTCAAATCAAAATAGATGCGGGTCTCGTATTCATCCAATCAATTTTTTAATCTACCCAGGTTGGACTGAGGGCTTTTACATAACGATTAACATAATCCATTCCTAAGATTACGTCCTAGGAGTTAGTGGGACCTTTCAGCAATGCTACCTTGGACATTTAAATGTAGCCTTGGCGTGTATTTTCTTTTATCTTGAATGTAAAAAGAAATTTTGACAACTGGTAAAGTGGGCGTTAGAATTTGGTTAATGGACTGAATTTAAACGGCACCAATTATATGATCTGCTATGCGGAAAGTTAGTGGTAGCATATGTTTACTAATACAGGTCAACTGACTTCCGGTATCAATAATTGCCGTTGTTATAGTATTGTAGATTTTAACGGTAAGCTGAGGTAGTCGGGTGGCACCAAATGTTCGTTGTTGCGAAAGTCTATAATTTAATGTGAAACTTTGTTTACAAGCCGCTTGGAGGTCATTAGAAGTAGGGCTATCGGATGTGCCTGCTTCAACCGCAGATTTCCGTGCCTCGTTTCGTGTGATGTCTGAACTTGGATTTCCGTTGGCTATGTCTGCTGTCTTTTGATAAGTGGGATTACGGAGTGCTAAAACTGATTCAGGTTTAAGTTCTGCGTATTCTAAATTGGTTAAAATTCGTACGGTGTCCTTCCAAGTGGTAGGATTAGCTAGAACTAAGTTTTTTACATACTTATGATGAATAGCATTTTGGACATGAAAGATGAGTTCTGCATCGGTAATTTGTAGTCTGACTTGTTTCCAATCGTAAAAGAATTTTGTAAGAATTGCTGTATTCTTTCATCCGTTTCTTGCGTTCTTTCTTTTGAAGAATATAAAAGAGGTTTTATATATCACCCGGAAATGTGGCTAGAAGTTCATCTCGTAAATGGGAAAAGGAAGAGTCCGTGGTTTGTTCTAAATAAAGGAAATACTATGTGAGTGCAGTATCTCGCAAACATGCGCCAATTCTTCCTGCTTTTGAGTATCGGTCCAATTGTAAATACGTGCTGCAAGTTCATAACGTTTTAAAAACTTTTCAGCGGACTCATCATGGCCTCCGTGAAATAATGGCCATTGTATATCAGGGACATTAGAGGAGACAGTTGCTTGGGTATATCCGTTAATATGATTTTCTTGGTTGGGGGACCTATCGTTGGTGATATGGGCCGGTGTAGGCCCGGTTGGTGGTCGTATAATTTCAGTGGCGGTCACCACTGTTGAAGGGTGCTCCGGGGGAATGTTACCTATTTGTATATTTTTTTCATTGTGGTGGGGGGGGCACCTTCCATTCCTGCCTCTTAGCATGCTTTGCACAGATTAAGTTGTGCACTTTTGGGGGCGTGCAACACGTACATCTTAATACTCCTTAACCTGGGGCAGGCTTGTCCCTAGGGATTGTTGGATTCCGGCATTCCAAGAATCCCCTGTGTTCCATTTGACGAGACAGCTGGTGTTGCGGGACGGTCTTGGACCAAGCATCCAAGGGTAATCCTGGTCTTGGTTCCTAGTTGGAACTTGTTGCTGGGGAGGGGGGATCGTTATCTACCTATATACTTTATTTTACGAAAGAACGTACAAACAAATTTAGACGACACAGACATCACAGGACAACACAACACATAACTTGAGTGGCTTCTTTTCTTCTGGTCTTTTCTCTCCTGCAAAGATATAAGAAAAACAAAGCAAATGATTAGTAGTCTTCTTCTTCTCCCTTTTTGGCTTGTCTCACTAGTCATCGCAGGAGGGCTTCTTTTTCTTTCTTCTTTTTAGTGACTATGTTGTTTCCTCTAGTTGTTGAATTGTTTCATTTCCTTCTTTCATTCTCTCTTGGGATTGCCTTCTTCTAATGCTGAATAGATGCGGTTTCCGCAGCCACACGCCTTAATATTTTCACTTCACATTCGCACGCACTCACGGTATTAATTTCACCTGGTTCCCATCACCACACATTCACTACTCAACAACACCTATACAGCGTCTGTTGCTGCGGTTCCAGCTACGCACTGATTTGCTACTGGTTTCCAGCAGCTACACATATATTCCAATTTATCAAGTCTTTTACTTTGTGCACATATTGATTTTATGTCAGACGTGTTGTTCTGGTTCGCGGTTGTCTCAGTCGCGGTCGCCACGCACCGGGGGGTTTGGTTGACGCCGCGCCCTGAGACCCCGATCTCCTTCCACAAATCTCTTTATGTGATAAGATGACACTTTTGTCGCTACCTCCCGGAGGAATGCCACTAGCTCTGGATTTCGCAGAGCTTCTGCGACTGTCCTGTACCCCAGAAGTGCTCGTTGTTCTTCCACTAGTTGGGCTTTTTCTCCGCATCTCAACACCACATGGCCTGGGGTTGAAACCACACCACAGACGCGGCACAGGTTATCCTCGACGAGTCTAAGATCCCTCAGCCTCTGCATGTACGGGCCTTGACCAGTTATTAGATATAGTAGCCCTCCCTCTATTTCCACTTGCATCTTCATCCTCTCAGCCACGTCTGGAAGGATACTACGAGTTCTTCTTGCTTTAGGTATATTATCCCAGAATGTTGCAACGCACTGGTCAGAATCTCTTGTATTTCGCCTCTGTTTTCCGTTTGTTGATGTATTATCTGTTGTATCCTGTCTTGCCTTCCTTTTTTGAGCCGGTACGCGACGCCCATTCTTTTAATTTGCAGGTGCATGAGCATGGTCGCGGTCGCGACTTGGAGTGTCTCCACCTGAGTGGTTCTGTACGATGCTGTCAGTCTCAGTAGTAGCTGTCTTTGTGCTCTGTTTATGATTGTTTGTAGTTTCACATCATCCATTGGTAGCCCCAGACGCTGGCGGCATATCCTACTATGGATCTGATTATGACGTCATGGTACATCCTTATCATTTCCATAGGTACTTTAAATTCGTTGTTTGCTCTACTGTATTTACAATTTTATGAGAAACTTCTATTGCATTATTTTTTACTGTATTTACGTGGGATCTAAAATTAAGCTTTTCGTCTAAAATTACGCCTAAGTATTTAAATTCCTTTACTTTTTTGATCGTTGTGTCGTTTACTTTTATTATCGGACCTCTGTTGAAGTTCATGTTTTCTGTAAATAGAACATATTTAGTTTTCTCTGCTGATATAGTTAATTTATTATTTTTACACCATGACGCCATTGTTCTCATTTGCCCTATTTTGGATCTCATTTCTGCTATTTCCTTTGATTACAGCCAGGTCTTCCGCGTATCTGACGATCCTTTCCACATGTTCCATATTATTTAGCACTTCCATACATGACTAAAATATTATATCCCAAATAATTGGGCCCAGGACTGATCCCTGGGGGCATCCTTTAGTTGGTGATTGCAATGGTGCCTTCAGCCGTGTCTATTTTTATTTGTCTATCCTGAAACTAATTTCTTAGAACCATCCATACAGATGAATTTATTCCTAAATTATTTAGCTCCTGTAGTACTCCCGGCCACCAAACGTTATCAAATGCGCCTGCTGTATCAAAGAAAATTCCTGTTACATACTTACAGTTGTCTTGTTTCAGATTATTTATAGAATCACAGATTCCGATGATCGCATCCTCGGTCAACTTCCCTCGTCGAAAGCCATATTGTAGAATACAGTTTTGTATGTTCTCTCTTTTTTCGTTTATTTTTGATGCTAAAACTTTTTCGAAAATCTTGCTGATAATGTTAAGTATGCAAATCAGTCTGTACGATTTAGGATTCGAACGATGTTTATCATCTCCCTTTACTAGGACCACCAGATTTGCAATCTTCCACGGTTTAGGGAATTTTCCTTGCCTCAGACGTCTCGTCAGGTAAAGTGTCCAAATTTCCATAGAATTTTTATATATTTCTCCTTCAATTTCATCTGGACCAGGTGCCTTTTTTGTTTTTATTGATTTTCTTGCGGCTGCGACTTCATTTCTAACTCTCTGATTTTCTTCATTATCCTCGTCTATGTTGTCATCTGGGAATAATTTTGTAAATAATATTTCCATTGTTTCCTTCCAGGTTTTTGTATATGATCCGTCTTCTCTTTTTAGCGTGTTAAATACTCCTTTAGTTTTAATTTTGTAGGGCATACCCCACACATCCGTGCTAAGATATTCTTCCACAAACTTACTCCAAGTCTTCTTTTTGGTGTTGTAAACTTCTTTTTCATATTGCTGCTTGATTTGGCGATATTTTTCGAGCCTTGTCTGTCGTAGTCTGTGGTCTCCAGCCGCTTTTTAACTCTTCCTACTTGCTTTTAGTTCTCGTTTTAATTTTATTAGTTTCCTAGTCCAGAAGGGTGTCTTTTTAGCCTCATTTATGTTTGGTGGTGTAGAACTTATAATTGCATTTGTTGTTGTATTTTCTAGGTTAGTTGCCAATTCGTCAAGGTTTATTTCATGTTCAATTTGTGGGAGTATTAAATTTCTTTAAAATTTTTCCATATTTAATCTTTTAACGTTATATTTGAATGTATCATCTTCTTCCTGCATTATTTCGTTATTTCTGCTTAAGTCGATTTCAAAGCTGATGACACCATGGTGACTTGTTGTTTCTGAATCCTGTACCCTCCAGTTTCGGATCCATTGATGTAAATTATCTTTTGACATTGTTACATCTAAATTGCTCTCCGCTCCAGCTCTGTACTGAAATGTTGGTGGTTGATCTGCTATGTTGTGAACTGTTAGGTTATACTGATTTATTATATCTTCATATTTTTCGCCATTTTCATCCGTTCTAGGTCAGTGCCAAAGCGGAGATTTTGCATTAAAGCCTCCCAGCACTAATATATTTTCCCCTAAATTTTCCGCTAATATTTCCTCTAATCTATTTGCAAACACGTTCACTGAAATTGAAAATTGGCAGTACATATTTACAAGAGTTATAATGTTACTGTTTAAGTGTTTTCTTATAACTTGGATCCATCTGGAGGTATTTTGAGTGTCTACTAGAAGGTTTATTTTCCTATTAAGGATCACCACAGCCACCATCGGATTTGGATCTTCCGGCACCAGGACCATTGCGTCGGTTCTCATTGCAATCAATCTTCCCTTATTTATATAGGGTTCCTGAAGGTATGCTATGTCCACCTTCTCTTTATCGCAGTATAGCCTAAGTTCTTGGGTGGCTAATTTGGATTTGTCCAGATTTACCTGGACTATTCGAAACATTTCTGGTTAGGGCAGTCTCGTGTGGACATAACACGCTGGGAATTTTTCCGTTGGGATAAATACTGTGCGCCCGCACTTCATCACGAACTGTCTATAGACTTTGTTGAGCTGTAGTGTCTCATTTTTTCTTGCGAAGACCTTATCCACCAGTTCTAGTAATTCCTTTGGTTCTGTCGTGATGGCATTCGAGCGCAGATTTATCCTTTCCACTTCCTCAATTACTGGGAAGGTGATAGTTTTCCCGTTGGGGTGGATATTTCTTACAATAATTCTCAGCGCAGCCGATAGCAGCTGTGGCTCCTCAAGTCTTGATAGGATATAGCCGTTGTTCAGACTCTCATAGAATTTGTTAGGATTGAAAGTAGTTACCTCCTTTACCTCTTCTCTCTTCTGTTCTTTTTCTATCGCCTCGTTCTTTTCCATAGATTCTTGCCTCTCTTCTTTCATTTTTTGTTTTTTCTTGTAGAATCTTGGAATCCACTGCTTCCATCCTCTTCTCTTCGTCCTGCTTTATTCTTCTCCATTTACGTCTCTTTCTTCCGTCACCACATCTCCTCCATCCCCCTCGTCTAAGCGTTCTTCACTCTGGGTTTCTCCATCACTGATCTCTCCCTCTGATTCCTCCTCGCATTCAGTTGACTCAAAAGTATTCCGTATTCTAGTTACTTCTCTATGCAGTGTTGCATCTTGTACTATCATTTATAATCCCACGTTTTTTGTTGTTTTCTCCCATTTTTTAAATATTAATAATAAATCCTTAGGGTCTGCCCGCCATAAGCCCATTCCTATAGCTGGTATTTGAATCCTAATCCTTTCCTCGCATTCCAGTATTGACAGTAGTTCCAGTGTCAGTTCCAAATCTCCCAGGAAATCCTCGGCTGTTGACTTTATGTTGACTATCTTACAGTTATATCGATTTTTTTGATAGATAAGTTTCCATATCCTGTTTATGGTCTAATTTGATATCCAACTTCTTCATCTGATCTAAATTATATTTGTCGTGTGACCTATTTGTATAGCGGCCGTCGTGGGGTCGGTGACTGGGCTTATGGGCGCTGCTGTCGGGGTTATTGGTTGTCGGTCAGGGCAAACGGTGTTATTCGCCCTATCGGTATTCGGGATCGTAGTTACCGGTGGAATTACCAGACTCCCTGCTGCAATGCGGGGAGGTGGTTGATCTGAAGAAGTTGGGACTTCTGGCTTCGGCGGAAGTCGGGAGAGCCGAGAAGCAGGTTTCAGAGGCAGTGGAGAGTTCTCCACTTAGATTTGGAGTTTGATTTCCGGACGTAATACTGAGCTAGTACCTTGTACACTGGGTGCTGGCAATAGTTCTACATGATCTGCACTTGATTGAGTTTCGCGAGTATATAACGCCTTTGGCTGATAAAGATTAACGTGTTCGCATGAAAATACAGTTTCGTAATCCGGCGGATCACAGGTTGAAGTTACCTTGACTAACACGAAATTCGTCGTAAACTGGCATAATGTAGGGTCGTTACTGACTCATTGCATCGGTTGAGGTCGCCTTTGTAGATACATTAATTCGCAATTCTTGTTTTATAGAAAAAAATTCGCAAATCGGTAAATCGCACAATAACTCTGGAGACGATGCTGACACTGGTTTAGGCATATCGTAATAGTAGTTCGGAGCTGGGGGAATAGTTTCCCAATGGTAATGCATATTCGGTAAACCTAGATAACTGGTATTGTCAAGGAATTCATCGAAATCGCATTGGGTGGTCTGACTAGCATGACTGATACATGGGTATGAAGCGCTACGGCGAGGTCGCATACGCTGTGTTGCTTCACCTAAAGTTTGGGTCTCCCGAGTCGTTTTATTTACTTTCTTTTTCCGAATTTGAGTTTTCCACGTTTGAATGGCATGCTGATATAATGTATGATAGGCCGAAAAAAGAAATTTATCATGAGGGAAGAAGAAAAAAATCACTTTGCACTGGGAAAACCAACTTCGATTTCGAAACTACTTTTAGGGGGGAAGAAATAGAATTCACTTTCTCCGCGCACTTTTATACCTAAACTAACTTCCCTTAATAATAACATCTTCTCTCTATCAAGTGTGAGTACTCACTCTCCATATTATAGGTTGGGATGGTAAGCTAGATAAGTAAGCATATGCTCCCAACGCAACCGAAAGAAAGAAATGGTAATGTGGGGACCGTAAAAGGTAAGCAAGGCGTAACAGCAGAATGCCAAACCGGAAGCCTCCACCACGTGTTACAACCACTCAGGTTTTATTTTAACGATACCTGAGAGTTATTTAATAAAACTGGACTCGTTTTTAGAGTCAACTGTTGAAGTGGTTTCGTTTATAATTTGGAGCATAGAATTGGTATACATCGGCTAGGGATGCCGACCCGTTACTACTGCCATGCTAACTTGCTGTAAAAGAGGTGTAACTTTCGGAGTTGGGATACTGAATGGCCAAAGAATTCACGAACTACAGATTTTAAGTTGAAAAATAAAATGAAGTTTTTATTTACAAGCTAGGTTTTACATTTTAAATGCATAATTTGAATATTACAAAAAAGGCAAAAATTTATATCGGTAGTAAACTATTCAGCTAAATCCCGAATAATGCTAATTTGGCTAAGTCCGAATAATCCTACTCGATAGGTCGGATGATAATACTTACCCTAGATTTTCTAAGTGCGGAGATGGAGAGTAAATATTGTAACCAATGAGAGATATTGTTCTCGGCTTACCTTATAAAACTGATGATGTTACCGCTTCGAAGTCTGTGAGTAAAATCATGTTGGCTCAATGGCAAATCAGCCCTTATATATGATAGCATATCCTGTATAACTTTCCACATTTTGACGCAAATCTAAGATTTTCATCACTATGTGCTGAGGCTAGGAGAAGAAGGGTGGGAAGAATTACAGGTTTCACGTCAAACGACGTTTTCTTTGAAGGCCTTGGTTCATCTTGCACAACTGAATGTATAATTTCCAGTCCTTAAAGGTTAAAGGGTGATTCCACACCGTTAAAACATATTGTTTGTCTCTATATGTATTCTGGCTTACTTATAAGCGAGAATATTAATTGCGTCTTTAAGATGTATTACTTTTTAAGCGTTCTTATTTCTCCATATGAGAAATACTTAAGAAAGAACCACACTCACTCTCTTCTTTTGGGATAGAGATAAATACCCTCTTCATAGTAATAAAATCACAAATTCTTCGTTTTATAGATTTGATTTAAGATTGCTAAAACTGTATGTAACAATAGAGAACCACTATACAGATGTAAGTACCGCTAAAAATGCTGAATGCTTTCATGGAACTTCAATAAGATCCTGTCGAGACTTTTGTAGAAGTTTCGCCAACTACTTTCTCGGTACTTAATTTTGTAGTCAGTAGAACACTGAGTATCAATGATGTTCAATAACTGTTGAAGTGGCAAGTCTTCGGGATCCACTGAAAAGGGATCTTCAGCCATCTTCATTTGAATGTCTTTTTCTTTAGACAAGGTGGTGATTCTTTCATCATATCATCGATTTTCGCAACATATTTTTAACCTAGGTTGGTGTGTTTGTACTGCGGAATACACTGTGCACAGGTGGGAAAGTGACGCATTTCACTTTTCAATAGATTACTTCTGAAAAACATCAGCTTCATTTTGAAAGCTTCACTGCTGTGAATAGTTTTCATACATGCTTATCTTTACCCTGAAGTTTAGTGTTTTGTAAGATCACAAAAGAAGAAAAGGTCATGATTCCAGGACTCACCTTTAAGCTCGGTAAATTTTCTTCGTTCTTGTTTAGGAATTTGAAGACTTGTCCTTTTAAAGCAACAAAAACGCTAAAGTACTTGTCCTCGACTCAACCTCCTCACTTCCGTATGGCTAAGTTGGTCGTTGCACTCCGCGTCTACCTCCTCAAGAAAAGTTCGAGATGTTCTGTTTCAGTCCCCTGGAACGGAGGTAATTAACTAGGGTTGACATTACATCATCAAACTTCAAAACTTTGCTACAAAAAACCTGCAGATGTATTAAATTCCATTGATGTTCTGTTATATTTCTACCGACAAATTGTTTAAGTAAAACTGCTTTAACATCTTTTCCGCACATTGTGGGAGTACCGTTATTTCAAATCTCCACCAAATTTCAAAACATTCCCAACTTAACACTCAAACATGATTAGTTCACTTGTTATTTCGATTGGTCGCTAAGAAATGTGCGCTATCCTCCTCAGGACAGTCATACGTGATAAACTAGTATTCTCGAATGTTCCTCTCTTTTCTGGATATAGCCCAGAAACAGCAACCAGCATATATTTTTTAATAAACTCACCCTCAGTAAAATGTTTCCAGCAAAAGCAGTTCCCTTCGAAATTTCAAAGTTATTCTTCTGTCAACATCGCCAGTAAGCGACCCTATTTACAATTCTTTTGAACTAGGAGAAACACAAGGCGTGGTGGTTTCTCCCAAGCTGTGGGTTTACTACTAGTGAGGCTCGATTCAAAGCTTCAACTAACATGTATGGTCGATTCATACTCCAGTAGAAAAAGATATACCAAAATTATGATTTTCTGTTTATTTGACTTGATTTACATTTTTGGACTGAACAGGTATCTAGGGACGTGCCTGTTGAAAGTCATACGAATAACATCCTTGGCGAGCACTATACGGGAGAAAGGAATGGAGAATATAGCGAACAGGGCCTTTATCTAAGTATCATCTTGGGTTTGGCATTTGCCTGGTGTACCTAAAGGAAACCTTGGAATACCTGAGCATTCCCGGCAACAGGTCTCGAACCTGCGTACTTGTCTAGCTCGATATAAAATCCGCGACCGTTATCACTAGGCACATGGATTGCGATTTAATGTTCCGTACTACAATTAAAAAACTTGTGGGTATTCAGAAATTGTTGATTTGAAAACGCTGGGAGATGGTAGGTGACTAAACATTGTACGTTTGCCAGATGTCAACTTCATTATTTATTTTAAACTTTATCAAAAGAACTTAATTAAAATGAATCATTGCCAGTGGTTAATGGAAGAAGTTATATTTTAATGTGTAAACTACTACTACATTTTATTAAAGATGAACGTTCAATTCAAGTATGATTCAGATTTAGAATTTTATGTAACAATATTTAACAATACTAACCAAAGTCATCGCGAGCCGCACAGTAAGTCCGAGCGGACCGCATTCTATTCGGCCTTGTTTAGATGCTGTGATTGTAAACATTCTTTTATTAATCGGATGAAACCGTATGATGATCTGCTTATGAATGTCGACTAGAACAAACACTGTGCCAAATTCCTTTTTGCTACCTCCACTATAAAAAAATTGTGTGTTTTGCAAATAAATACTATTACTTCTTTCCATCTTACTTCTTGTATAGCTGTTCTTCCAATTATATATATATATATTTTAAATTGTTTTCTTTCCTCACTACCAGTCTATTTGGATTGAGAACATTTCTGAGTTACAATCATGATACCATTGTCCTTGCTTATCCACCATGTCGTCTTTGGTTTTATTGCAATATTTTTCTTGATCGGAAAGAGGTTGTTAACCTCACACTCACAAGATTTCGTTATCTGCAATTTCACTCTTAATCTTAGTTGTTATTCGATTGAGCGCGTTTACTGCCAGATACTAGCTTAGCGGTGAGGTAGGAATTGGGGATTAGAGGTTTCGTCTTGTTGGTGAGATGTTGAGATAGAGACATATTTATTCACTCTTCCCTTTATCGTATTATGCTCAAATTAAATACTTAAAACTAGGCAGTGATCTTTTATGCCCTTTCTGTACTTTGATAATTGTAACTAAGTACGGATTATAAGAGTTTTTATGAAGTCGTAGTACATGGGATTAATGATATGGGCTAATTATACTCTTATACATATATGTGTGCAAGTATCAACACACAAATCTTCCTTAAATAATAATTGTAACAAACTATAAACTATGTAAACACAAAAGAAACACATAATAGTTACTAATTCGAGATATTATTAATTTTACATAAGTTTTCACTACCACAAGACAATATAAGACATTAAAATTCCTTTTGGCATGGCTTTAATTATTAAATATTTAACACATACGATTAAATTAAAATTTCCATATGAAATTATCATGAATAATGATTTCATCATTGTAAATAAAACATTGTATCTTCATTTCTTAAGGAACTCTATCTGTTAACAATGGTATTATTAAAATATTAATCGTCCTTTAAATTTCAAAGCACAGTTGAATCAAATGCGATAATGCTATTTCATTTTTATAAATTGCATAGTATTTTAAAGTTTTTAATCAATTTTCTTAATGCCTGAATTAACAGAGATTTAATCAAATTTAGTTAAATAATCTGAGAATCGTTTGCAAGTCAGTTATGACATGATACCTTTATAGGAAATGGATTTTGGATCGAGTTTTAGTATAATATACATGCACACATACAGTGCAGCCCTTTTATAACGAATTTCAAGGGACCAAAAGAATGAGTTCTTTATATCCGAACTTAGTTATAAACAGACCCACGTATTTTTTCCGAAATATGGTAAAAAAAAAGATTGTGTAACAAGTAGAAACGCTTAAAAAAGATTATATAGCAGTATATATTATATTGCATCTGAAGGTGATTTTATTAAATTGGTTATCATCTAGCCTACCGTACATATTGTAGTTCTTCCATTATTATTATTATTATTATTATTTTCGCGAAAGTTTTATTCCAGTGTGCTGTTCAGCGTCTGATAAAAAAGGAAATGGAGTGAGTCATGCCTGGCTTGGACAGCAAGATAAAGTGAAATTCCATCGTCTGAAAAGACAATGCTATTTTAAAAGTGTTGGATTTCTAATGTTTGGACAGAAGCCAAATTCGGAATGTATGAGAACACCTGTGAAAACCAGTTTTGCGAAACCTGAGTAATGCCCCACCAGAAGCAAAGAAGGGGTGGGGTGGAATTGACCTGCATACTTAGCTTGCAGCTGTGAACAAAAGAAAGTTGATTCCTCTGCTCCTCTTCATTCGCCCTGTTACAAAACAAAGGGGAAGGAGTATTCACGGCCTTCAACCTTTTGCATTTCCGTCTTTACATGTAAACAATAGGCGGAAAATCAATACGTCCGAAACATGAACCCATTCAGAAAACTTCGCTATAAGCGGTCTTGACGGAAAATATTATTCGTAATATACGGTCATTTCTTCCATGTTTTAAATAGGCAGGGTTATGGGGGATTTCATTTATGTTTGCAATATCCAATAATTCGCTATAAGTGGGCTGCACTGTATTTACTTATAACTACTGTCTATATAAACTGGAAATGATGGTATGTTAGAGACAGTGATACAGTGGATGTTTCAGACTCCTTTCACCGCTTGAAATGGACGCAGGCGGTTTAGTCACGTGTTATGTAAGTCTTAACTGTTGGAATATGGACGGATTTATCGTCATTTCACCACGAATAATCTGTAGGGGCCAGAAAGATGGCGAACTTCATCTCTCAGGTGGTCTCTTTAGATATTCACGGGTGCTGTGGGCAGAAAATGTTCAGTTTATGCACATGCATAATAGGACTCTTGGTTGAAATATCTTTTGTTCTTGTCAAGGGTGTATGTCCTGGATTTCGGCATATGGTATTGAAGGTATAGGAAAAGATACCTTGAAATATTTGTGAAAAGGAGATTCTGTAATATTGCACATGTGAGGTAGACTTGGTAATGTCTGTTAATGATTAAAGCATCTAAGTATGGCTTTCTAGCTATGTTGAATTATTCATTTACAAGTGTAATAGTAAGACAGTGACATGTTGCTAAGTCTTGTTTATATTACAGAGAAATCCGAATACTACGATTGTATAAATAATTATGTAGTGTGTATAAATGATAATTCGATCCTTGTTAAAGAACCTGTTGATTAGAGGATCTGGGTTCACGTTCAATAATAAAGGCTTTGATACAGAATGAGCTTACTGGTGTATCACTGTAAATTGCGTTAGGTTAGGTTAGTAGCTTCTGTTTGCTACGATTGAGTTATGTAACGACTCGGAAATACATTTAACCTTACCTAACCGGCACATGTACTTTATATAAATTACCGATTCACTACAACGGGGTAAACCGTAGCAACGGTATATTGAGAATATGAGTTTTCTGTAGCTCAGTAGACCGTTGGCCTCGCAATCAGAAGGTCCTGGTGTCGATCTCAGCGGCGACCCATACTGACTGCAGTTTTTCCAAGATTCTTTTCAGTTACACCAGGAAAATGGCGGGATGGTAGCTATTAACTAGGTCCTGTACGACTACCTTCCAACAACCTCTATCCTATCTCGGCCTGAGTCTGGGATGCCTAAAGGCCGTAAATAAATTCGAATTCGAATATGAGAGTTCCGAACAGACATCAGCGGGACGTCAACAGGGTGGCACCCACAGGTTAGACAAGAATGGACCACATCCAACTGACAAGTATAGTAACCACCAACAACAGAAAAATGTATAAATCACATAAAGTAGATCTTGAGATTAGTAGTACCCGATTGTAATGGCCCCCACTTTGGATAACGACGCCATGTTGAATTTTCGCAGCGTACGCTGTACAACTTATTTTCTCGAGAATCGTTCGGCCGATTTCCATAAACTTTTTTTTGAAGCGAAATTGTCGTAGCTTACTAACAGTATGTCATAGGTGAAAAATGTGTATCTTCTACCCATAATGAACACAAATATTTAGTTTACAATTATTATCTATGATTTAAATTGCTTTTATAAGAAAACGGTTAATGATGTAAAAAAGATACGTCTATTCATTTTTGTAGAGCATTTAGGGGAGCATTTAATTACTTTTAATATCCAGAAGGATTTTTTTTACATGTATTTAAGGCCTTTAAGCATCTAAGACTCACGCCAGGATAGGGAAGAGGAAGGAATTTGGGAAGGTGTCGGCCAGAGCCTGTGTTGGAAAGGTCTTGCAGCAATTTTTCCAACAAAACATTGATCATCCAAATAGGATGCTCATTACTGAAGCCTGGCAGTAGCATATGTTCACACTGCACAGTCGCCCGACTAGGTTCCGCCTCACTTGTTTCATTACTGCTTGCAGATACAATTTCTGCTCTGTTCATTTTTCTAGTTTTCATTTGAAAAAAGTCAATTGACTTAGCAGGACAATCCGGATGTTTTGTTTCCAGGTGTCTACGAAGTTTAGCAGGTTTCATTCATTCGAGAAAAGGCACACCCTGAGGTTGCTGTAGGTGGTCGGATCCTGAAAGCACAAATACATACCGGACCTGGAGATTTTCATCACAGTATTTGCTTGATTTCTTTTTTTAACTGTACACTTCGAGAAGCAGTTGAACTAGATGATGAACATCAATACCTTGCGATATTGTTGCCAGAGTGACGTTTCAAAACTTTTTCTTCACACTCTTTCTAAATAATTATCCTAGGTAGAAACTCGCGGATAGTGACGGTTTCGGCAGGTGGACCAAAGATCTTATTTTTTTAAACCTTTAAAAATCATTGCTTTTAATAATTCACCATTCATAAATTTATATGATATAAAAGTTACTTTGCTTGGAAACAACTAATAGCAGTCAAGGATTGACAGTAATTTGAAAATCTTTCTATAATTGAATGGAAATTCTCTATTCATGTCTATTAAGGAATTGTAAGAACAAATTTATGAATATATATATATATAAACAAATCGTATAAAATGTAAAATGGTGTGACAAATTGTAATCTTTGTAATGTACTATCATGGCCAAAATAATGTTCACATGACTTTCTTATACACGATTTTTCTCTAAGCCTACCAGATAGGCCACCCAACTAACGTAGAGTGGGCGGTGTGTGATTCTGAGAGTGTGTGCGTGAACGAGCAAGGGTTGGAATTTTCTTTTCTTTAAGAGGAAACATTATCACATGTCCTGGGTTCTGGAAAGATGTTCATGATTTCTTGTAGTGTGTAGCAAATAATAAAAAAAACGTAAGCAAGTAGTATTTCAAATACCAAAACAGGAAACCTAACACTATTTTTATTTTAGGTGGGCCACTAGTTGAAGTGTATTGAAAAGTTTAATTCAAATTGTCCAATAGAAAAGATCCTTACCGAACATGGAGAATAAGAAATGAACTTAAAACCTATGGTTTCTTTTTATTTATTTCTGAATGAATTCCATAGAACACTAACGTTATGCATGAAAGACAAGAGAAAAGGTCTGTTTCTATCAGTTCTGAAAAATAGGGCACGATATTTATCCTTTATAATTTCTGATATTATGTTGTTATTTACGTTATTTTGTGTGTGCGTGCATGTGATAAACATCGAAACGAGTATGCTTTCTTCCGAGCGCCGTACCTTACTTGGGAAAACGTTCGTTTCGTTCTCCGGAGGTCCTCGGTTCGGTACCAGCGGCTGACTGTCCTGACTTAGGTTTTCCCAGTATTTTCCCACTGCGCATAAAAAAGATTGCGACAACGAATGCCGGCCAAGTGGCACCTTTCTATCCCATAATCGTGTCTGGTAAACAGACCCCCTCTTTCTCCTTCCTTCGTCTCGCCCATACTGAAATCAGCAAACATCATGAGCACGTTTTGTTTTCAAAATAGACATGTATTGATATCGATAAAATGAAAGAATAGAGGCGAGACGAATCAATATACATAAGTTGATGGAGGGAGAAATTTTAACACATACAATGAAACATTGAAACCGATCGTATATCTGTTACACAGAGGCAGAGAAATGAGAGAGAGAGAAGGGGAGATAGAAGAAGAAGAAGAAGTACAGATAAAAATTTGGAATTTAAACGTAGTTAAAATATTAAGTTCAGTTCCCACAAATCAAATCTAACAGCAAGAGAGAAGTAACTTTTGGATTTTATATTTTTTCAGGGTTATTCCAATATATAAAGGGTGCTTCAAACATTCATTAAGTCACTTTCACAATGGAGACCAAACTTGGTGGTCAGATTAAATACTCATGATTCCAGTGAAACTCCAGAGTTATGAGACACATCTAGGATAATGTCAAAAGTGTAACACACATTCTTTGTTTGCGCGAGGCTAGTTTGAAAATTCGGTGAGGCTTATTAAACATACTGGTTCGGAATACTTTGTAATCTCCGAAATTCTCAGTTCATAGATTTTCCAGACCGGGTCAATCGGTTTACGGGGTCACTTATGTTTGGGTCAGGCCCTATCAAAGGGTCATCAAAAGTGGCCCGGAATTGGCTCCGGAACACGCACAAAAAGAAAGAGTTTGTGTAAAGTAAGAGAAAAATTAAAGATAGAAGAAGAAGAGAAAGACGCAGCGAAGACACGATAACAATACATCAAGAAAGAGAGGAAGAGAGAAAGACCAATGAAAAACATGAAAACTAGATTATAATTATGCCAAATAGCACACACACTGTTTGCTCGGATTATGACCAGTGATGCTTTGTTCTCCACAACCCGAAGATAAATCTCTGTTTGAATACTTCAGTGTATGCGAAAAAGAAACCGGCTGGTGGGGAATCGAACCCAGGTTTTCAAATTAGAAGTCCAGCACGCTAGCGATACTCCACGAGTGAATCTCAAGTCAGAATGTGCCTAACATATGTTATAGTGTTTCTTTCTAAGGATAATAACAGGAAAAGTGCATATTTCTTATCAATGACGTGTTCTTAACCCCCCTGGGACTTTATTTGGACTTTTCCAACCAACATTCGTAAATCGTCTTTCTCACTTTAGTGACTCAGGTGCTTCATCCTACAGTCGGAAATATTCTCCGTTTTGTATGAGAAGTAATGATTATATTATTCACGTTTGCTTTGTAAAAAAATCGTTAGCGTGAAAAGGATTCGAACCCATGTTGGTTTGTTTTCGTACTGAAATGCCCAGCGCCCGTACTCCATTTTGCCAACGATCTTAACAACTATGAATAACCAAGTTCAAATGCGAGGAAACTGTAACACTGAGTCTATGGGTTACATTTTGTCTGTATGTATTGTGTGCTAAGTAAACACATTTGTATGCGTGTCCTTTTTGTCATTTCGAATTATGAAATGAATATATTATGGCAGTTTTAGGAACAAATCCAGTTTAGGGTAAGTATTGCCACATTAAAATACGATCACTTATTGTCGTTTATTTTAACGTGAATTAGCCTGAACGAATCTAACATCACCAAAAGAAAATTGTCGTAAGCAAATTGAGAAGTTAAAACTTCAATTAAAAGTTCTAATACACTTCGTGCAATATGACAAGTTGAACGTAACACAAATTTTAACTTTTGACAGTTTGTATTGTAAGCATGATAGCGCGCAATCTGAGCCTATTTTGATTTAACCAGTTTCAAAATATCCTGTTCAGTTTTTGTGATACATTTTCAGTCACAACTTAGGCACCCATCCTTCCCATGCCGGACGCTCTGCGGTGCACTCAGCCTCGTATCAAACTGAGTACCAGAGTGTTTTGGTACTCCTGGGCACCTTGAAAGGTAAAGGCGGTCGAGCGTAGGACTGACCACTCCACCTCACTTCGTACAGTAGGTCGAGATATGGAGCGCTACCCCCACATCCCCCATGTGCTGTTCACGGCGCGTGTGCATCGCACAGGGTATAGCTTTACCTTTACCTTTATTGATTCGTGTAACTGATAAACAGACCGATAAAAGTGAAAGTTTTCCAGATATTTCCATGAAATTTGCTACAATTGCTCACAAAAACCCCTTTTAACACGGTGAAAATACTTTTACAAAATAAAATTAACCTCCTTTTGGTAGTCCAAACTGGAAAGTGAACAAGATCGAGATTGAGCGATGCTACAATATTTTATAGACAGAAATCGGTGTCTGACTTAATGTGTTGGTACTAATTAACAAAATTAGACAAGGAAAAGTGGTCCTCTGAATTAACATTGTTTTTCCCATAAGCGAGATTCACTTTTGAGTTTGAATTCTCGAAAAGAGGATTAAAATGTAGTTTAGGAACATTATTCTCAGTATCAAAACTTAGGGTCGTGTAAG
>JAGDQP010021268.1:0-31990 GCA_022664845.1 Lepisma saccharinum
TACATCATTTTGTTCTGAGTCTTCATTTCCTAGCTCTTCTTCGGAGTAGTACAATTCTCTGTAGAAATTTTCAAATATTTTTATAATTTCTTCCTTATTTCGTGTTACGGCCCCGTCTGGTTTCTTAACTGCAATTATTTGCTTTTTCCTTATCATGAGCTGCTGTTTGGTTTTCTTTCAGGCTCTTGTTCTCCTCGATTGTATTTCTAACAAGATTTTCGTTATATCTTCGTACATCCTCTCTTATTTTCTTTCTTACGGTTTTTTTTAGTTCTATACCGGTCACATAGCTAGACGAGCAGATAGAAGGTGGACGACAAATGTACTACATTGGATTCCTAGAGAAAAGAAGCGACCGAAACGACGTCCGAATGCAGATGGGTAGATGAAATCAAGCGTTTTTCAGGAGCTACATGGATGATGATAGCAGCAGACCGAGATATGTGGAAAGAAAAGGGGGAGGCCTTCATCCAGCAGTGGATAGAAAACGGCTGAAGATGATGATGATGATATATATAACTAGCACAAAGGAAAGCCGGGAGGGCAATTTAAGAAAAATGAAGGAAAATACAGCTTATAGTTTCGTATTAGATCACTCACATATAAATAGTCACTATATTTCGTGCATATACACGTTTTCAGGTATAGAGGAAAAGAGCGAAGTTCACGTGCTCACAAAGTACAAGATTGAAGAGACAGTGGCGACACGTAGCGGACAACGCATCAAAACTGGAGAAAAACTGACTGCCGTAATGCGTAGATTTCCGGAACTTAAAATAATAATAAATGTATAGCGTGTAAGTACAAGGTGGGATCGTGGATGGAAATGTGTTGAAAATACAGGAAAAGGGAAGCGTAGAGTTTTTGAAGGTTAAGGCCACGTTTTATTTTCGCGCTCAAACCGTGAATAAAGGCATTCTCCCACAGGCGGCGTGGTGCTGGTGCTGGTCGTAGGGGGTAAAATGTGGATTATGACAACCAAGAAAGATAGATCAAAATTGGTATTGTGGGACTGTGTGTGCAAGGAAACTGGGGCATCCGGTTTGTTGATAGTACAGAAGTGGCGATGGTAATTAATACGAATTTTGAGAGCACAACTTGTTTCCCGCACATAGAAGGCATCACAGAACTTGCAGGTTAGGATGTATATAACATTAGGGGTGTGGCATGTACCCTTGGGATTGAGGGTGTACCGATCATTAGCAGTATTGATAGTGATTGTGGGAGAAGTGATAAAAATGGAGCAGACCTTACATCTGGGTCTCTTTGCATGTATGGGCACCGGTTTGGGGTGTCGGCAAGGAGGGATTCGACGGACCAAGATGTTTCTAAGATTAGGTGGATGTTGAAAAACTAATTAGGTGTGGTGGGGAATATTGATCTTGTGTCTGGGTCAGATTGGAGAATGTGGAAATGAGAGTGTAGGATTTGTTTGACCTTGGTTAGTTTAGGATGGAACTGGGTGATTAGAGCCGGTGGGTGGGATTTTTGAGTGTGTGAGGATGCACGGCGGATCTGTTTGGTTACAAGGTTAGCAGTGTAGCCTCGGTTGTCTAGAGCCTCCTGGAGGCGTTGGTTGTAAGTTTCAGCAGCAGATGTGGTGGATTTCAGGCGTTGTCCTCTGAATGCACGGGAGAAAGGAGTCGCTTTCTGGTGCGGTAAGGATGGGAACTAGAGTAGTGTAAATACTGCATATGGTTGGTGGGTTTTATGTGAACGGAAGTGGTGAGGGTGTTGTTTTCTAAAGTGTTGTTCGCGTCAAGGAGTGTGACTCTTTTCTCAGAAATGGACCAAGTGAATTGGACAACACGGAATTTGTTCAGTTGTTTTAGGAATGTCTTGAGACTGGTTTCACCATGAGTCCATAGCATCATTATATCATCCAAAAATATTACCGAGAGTAGAGTGATCAAAGGCTGAGTTTGCAGGAAATCATGTTCTAGCTTGTCCATAAACAGATTAGCATAAGAAAGTGGCATTCTTGTACTCATGGCTGTGCCTCGGATCTGAAGGTTGTGTTTGTCGTCACAGGTGAAGTGGTTACATGTGGGAACTAGGTTGGCCAGGTTAAGAAGGAAAGCTGTGGTTGGGCTATGTGGTCAAGCGCTGCCTGCCTACATACGCGACACTTACCACTTCTTAGAAATCATTCGTAAATTACCGCCTCTTATTTCTGACATACTGCTTTGCGCCTTAGATGTTACTTCCTTATATAGCAATATTCCTCATACCCATGACCAAGCAGCTATGGAATTCTTCCTTAACCAGAGGCCCAACCACAGCTTTCCTTCTTAACCTGGCCAACCTAGTTCTCACGTGTAACAACTTCACCTTTGACGACAAACACTACCTTCAGATCCGAGGCACAGCCATGGGTACGAGAATGGCACCTTCTTATGCTAATCTATTTATGGGCAAGCTCGAACATGATTTCCTGCAAACTCAGCCTTTGGACCCCTCTACTCCAAGTAAGATACTTGAAGTGATTGTGTGTGTCATTTATGTGTTGTTTCTGTAGCTGTCCGGAAACATAGACGATGCCTTACGTTTGTGCTGTGGCATCATGTTCAAATTACAGGGGGGAACAAAACGGGTGAACATATTATTTTTCACAGATTTCCAAAAGACCAGGGAAGGAAAAGCAGGTGGGTTTATTTTTGTAAAAGACTTGATCACTTCAATCCCGATAATGCGCGCGTATGCTCAGAGCATTTTGACGATAACAATTATGAAAGAAATTTGCAGGCAAAGTTGTTGAATATCAAGAGAAAGCCTGTCTTAAAATCTTCAGCCGAACCTCGTCATAAAATACCAAGCAATGATAGACTCTCGCCATCCGCGTCCAGTTTGTATCGTTCCTATAGAATGTCTTAAGAGGAAAAACAAGAATTTGGTAAATAATTTGTTGCAAGGAAGTGCGGGGTGAAACCCAGGTGTTGTTCCTTATTTCTTCTGTTACGGAACCGCACAACGAAAATAATACTTTGTCAGATATCGACGTTTTTGAAAGAGAAAATGCGATTCTGAAGAAAAAAAATACGAACCTTCGCCGGGAAATTCAACAATTGGAAGAGAAATTAAAAAAAAAAACCCTCTTATATGTGAAAAAACAGAAGTGCAGGTTCGAAGTTAAAAAATGTGAATGTAGGAGAAAAGGACAGCGGACGCAGGATTATGAAGAAAGTTGCTAATTAGGTAAGTCTTAATATTTATTTTTGTTGTTAATATTTACTCTGCAATGTAAGAGTTTGATTTACGTTAGTGTTTTAAATCGTAGTACATGTAAATCATTCTAAATTAATGTGAAAGTTTCAAAATGCGCTATCTATAAAAGCAGTTTTGCATTGGTTGTTTACAAGCCTCTGGATATGTTGGCTAAATTTTTACGTTACATCAAGATCTTTCTTGGTGTGTTTATGCATTGCTCCAGCTGACTTATGAGTTAGCATTTGACGGGGATCAAGTTCACACCAAATGACGTAGGCGAGAGTGGCGCCTAGCAGAAGTCATGCGCGTGACGACTACCGTTCTCTCTACCTACCGTGGACAAGATGGTACCAATGTTGCTGTGCAGATGGCTCTGCAGGAGGTAAAATATGGTCGATAATGTTTGTGTTTACATTAGTGTCATTGTTTTGCACATAATGTAATAATCAAGAAAATAGTCTAATAATAGCAAGAAAATTAATATTTTATTTATTCAAGTAGGCTGTCTTAAAAGTCACAAGAAAACAAAAACAAGTTTGCGTATCTAGATACATAATTAAACAAACAGCTAATTTTTTTTCATTTGGACACAAGGCAATCAAACACCGTGCAGAAAGTCCCGGAATAAGATGTATAACTCCTTTAAATGTAAAATATGATCTGTCGCGTAAGTCACATTTTTTCCTGTCGTGTAATGCACATCATGTTGCAATGCTGCCGCGTTAGGTAACTGCAGTAAAACGTATAAACAATGCACTAATAACTCAATGAATGTATTAGGCGCCATGTTTAGTCTAGGAGAATGAAGGATAAGCATGATAAAAGCAAAATTATGAGAGGTACGCGTATAAAGTGTACTTGACTGGATAACAAATGAAATAAAAGTTAAAAAATTTGAATCAGTGTGGTCTAGAAAGGAGTTTTTAAAAGAAAATGTGACAAAAAGTATTTACCGTCTTCGAAACAATGCCAAGATATGTGATTCCGAAACTTCTAGCTGCAGCTACTCTAAATACTATTATTGGTTTTCTCGTACTTTTCCGTTGCTTATAAGTGTTATAAATGTTTGCTTATAAAAAAACATGCTTATAAATTGCCTTTATGCATCTAAGGCTGAGGCCGGTATAGGACAGGGACGGGGATGTGGGAGAGGAGTCGTGCAGGACCTACTGAGAAGGCACCTTTCCGGCATTTGCCTGGTGTGAATGAGGAAAACTCCAGTCGAGATTGCCAGCTACAGGTCTTAAACCCGCAACCTTCCGAATCGAAAGTCAGGACGCTACCACTTCGTCACGTTTCCTCGGTAGGAAACATGCTTATATTCAAACGAAAAGATGTAAGGTACAATAAAGTTTACTTTAAGGTTATCATCAAATATAGAGAAAATACGACATGTCAGATATGTGACGCTCATCTTTTCTATTGTATTTTCAGATATTCGTAGTTCAGCAGCAGAAAGGAAGCGAAAACAGACAGAGAAGTTGAAAAGAGAAGAAAAATATGAAGACTTTAAAAAGAATCAAAGAGAAGAACAAAAAGAGAAATCACAAAATAAAAATAATTCAATGACTTTTGACGAGAAAGAAAATCAAAAAAGAAAACGTAGGGAGGAACAGATACAGTATGAAGAAACGAGATATTCAGGATTTAGGATCTACAACAACAACTGAAACACCATCCAAGTCATGTTACAAGTGAGATCGTACCTTTGGTAAAGCCATCGCCAGAGCTAAAAGAGGACTTCCACAAAGTCTCAGAAAACGAGGAGCTGTTGTAAGAAAGCTTGCAACTCAGTTTACTCCAGATGTAGTTGTGACTTCTACAGATCGATAGGTTGAACGTAATAAAGGCATTTCAGAGGAAGTGCAAAGTGTAGTTAGGGATTTCTACAGTAGTGATATAATCTCATACCATGCTCCATGAAAACGAGACTATGTAATTATACGTAATGTTGGTGTGAAAAATAAGATTCAGAAGCGCAACCTATTTTTAACGTTAGGAGAAACATATGAGTTATTGAAGAACGAAAGCCCGAATGTGAAAGTATCTTAGACACAATTTTGTGAATATTCGCTTATTTCTTCGCTCTCTTCCGGGATTGCCAAAAATCGTTTCAACTTTCAGTGCAAGTGTTGTGTGTGATGGGAGTGAAATGAAATGCATGGTGTCATTGTGCGAAAAATGTGGTGCGGTCTTAGGATTCAATGCGTATATGAATTCCGAAAGATAGACAGGGTGGTGAAGTAACATACGAACAATGGATGAAAAGTGGCGATGAAGGAAGAATTTACTCGAAAGAAAATAACTTACACCGTGGAGGAAACTCTGAATACGCTGTAAGAAAAAATGCCACAGTTTCTTCAACACGCATCGTACTACGAAAGCTTGAAACAAAATCTGTTGCCAGGAATGATATTGCAACAAATGGATTTTACTGAAAATTATTGCTTTCAGTACCAAGACGAGATATAAACCGCTCATTGAGTGTCAAGCAGTTGTATTTTATACACTGTAATAATATATTTTCCTGGAGGAAATGAAACCACAGCTCGTGATTCGTACGTTATTGTATCCGATTATATGCATCATGATAAGTTTGCAGTTGATTGTTTCAGTTCTATAATTATGGACGATTTTAAAGGTCATCATCCGGGGTTGCCGATCAATCGTGTGCATTATCAATCGGATGGTGCTGCACGACATTTTAAGCAAAAATATTTAATTTGCTCAATAACGTTGCAGAAAGTCGAAATGTCTTGGCATTTTTCGGCTACGGTTCATGGTAAAGGTCCTATCGATGGTATTGGTGGAACCGTGAAAAGACGTATACGAGAAGCTACGCGAACCAGACAAATTGATCCGGAATTTGCTGAGAGCGCACGCAAGTTATGTCCGAACATTAATGTAATATGCTGTAAGAATTCCTGAGCTGATGCGCCAATGGAGACCCCATAAGAAGGAAATTTGAAATATTCCAGAAACACGCAACTACCACTTTTTTCATTCTGTTTCCGCCTATACAGTTGAATGTGCCCTCATCTTAGATATTGCTTTATCGCGAAGGAAATTTGATATCATTCAAGGACAGTTCATTGGCCTTTCTGAAGGGAATCAAAGCTGCGTCGAAGTGAATGAAAATATCTCTACTGGAGACTGGGTATTGGTGGCCTTGGCTGGAAAAAGAACTATTAAATATTTTGTTGGATGTGTGTTGAGAAAAGAATCAGAAGAACTGTGTGTAACTTTTCTTCGCCATGACCATCAAAGTAGAAAGAAATATTGGCCACAACAGAAAGATGAGGCTTATGTTGCATTAACGGACGTCAAGCAGAAATGAAGTGAACCAAGTGTCGATCAGAGACAAGACTTAGAATTCGACTACAACTTTGACAACATTCTGCTCAGATAAAAGAACGCTGCGTGTTTACATTCCTTTTATCTCTCTGAATCATCAGTGCCGCTCTATCCTGCAACTGATTTTGAAAGTGTAATTGAACGAAGACATGATGTTAGATTTGTTGTGTTAAGTCGCAACTTTGTGGCGTGTACGTCACACTATATTTGTGGCTTATATTTTAAAAGAAATTTAGAAATTATAATAATTTTCTTTTCATCCTGTAACTTAGTATCTACTTAACATTTATGTAAAAGGTTTTAGTTTCTTTGTAGCAGTAGAACAGAATTTTCATATAGTTATCAGTTATTCAAAATACGTGTTCTCCTGCTTTCGTGTAAGTCACGTATACATTTAGAGACTTGTTTCAGCCATTTTGTTCACACATTTAAATGCTGCAAATAAAAATGAATGAAGGACTTGTTGCCTCTTATTTATAACATAAAACTTGCCCATATAAATATTTTATAACTTTTCCAATACATAATATTTACGTCACAAATGGAATTAACCATATATATATATATATATATATATATATTTAATTTTTTCAGACAAATTATTTGTTTTGCATGTACAATTATTATTGCATTTTTCGTTTTAAAT
Organism: Lepisma saccharinum; assembly: GCA_022664845.1. Taxonomy (NCBI): domain Eukaryota; kingdom Metazoa; phylum Arthropoda; class Insecta; order Zygentoma; family Lepismatidae; genus Lepisma; species Lepisma saccharinum. Next base: position 7,208 of record JAGDQP010021268.1, read on the forward strand.
AAAAAACTGCCTATTTTCAAAGTATTTCATTCCTAAATATTCGGGTATTTTGTTTACAGAGGAAGAACTGAAGCGGCTACACCAAGCTCTGAGCGTGGACAGTGGAAACACGTACGGGCAAGTGGCGTACAGTTACGAGGATGGCACGCCCATGGGTACTAGTAACGATGATTCAGAGAAAGAATCAAAAGATGATGGTACGGGTAATGAGCCATTTGTACCGCCTCCAGAATTAGACATTCCTATAAATATGATACTGGTAAGTATATCGTTCATTTATAACTTTACTGTTTTGTGTCTAGCTTGAAAAGTATGTTATTCGGTTATAAAGTCTTCGTTTTAGCGGATTTATTATCCGTGGGTATGATTTCATCCGTTTCTCGTGATGCCGTCTGGGAATATGTGAATTGTTCTCCTGTTAGTTGTCTGTTGTACCACGTGTGTATGTATAAGAACATATACATACCCCTCCTCCCCCTCTCTTCCGTGTAGCATTTTGATATATGTTTTTAATTATGTGGTCCTACGCGTCTTCTCTTACATATATTACACTAACGCCCGTATTCATCAGCTTTTGAATGTAGGATGATTCTAGGTTTAAACTCCAATTACCCTTGAATGGTATTGACCACAGCGATAAACTTGGTTTTCAAGCTCAGATTTGAACATAGTTTAAACTGCCATGCTTGTCGATTAAACTCTTCAGTGTATCGGCACTTACAAGACAGAAAACAAGAATAATAAAGCATTTAGACGGTATTACTTAATAAAATAAGTAATAAAAACAGTGGCATAACACGTTTCAATACATTGAAGCACATAAAACAAATTATAAATAATAAAAGCGACTGAAATGCCTTTGCACTATATGAATTTGCGATGTACTTATCACTATTTGATAAGTTTCACTGTTCAAGTATCAAGTTTTGTAGCTTCTGGATAGGATAGTCAGCATCAACAGCACATTAAACTTCTTCAAACCATTCACCAAGGTGGACGTATGTATTTGCTCACGTAGAGCTTTTATTGCAATTCTATCAACTCCTTTTCCCAGTTGTTAGTATTCAAACATTCGATATAGGTCGTCTTAAGATCACTCATTTTTAGCAAGAAGGGACTTTGTAATAAACTCGACTGTTTTCTCCGAACCTTGAAACAGAAAATCGTCCTGAGATTATTTGTTTTCAATTTTCTAAAACGTCTTCTGGATATTGTTAGTATCTTCAGCCCTTAATTTAACAGCAAAACTTGACATCAATTCAAGCTGTGCCTTTAAGTGACGGAACTTCTTTGTTTCAACATGTCAGGCGAGTAATCAAAATTTACTCTTTTGAACGTCTCCGTTACTTCTGGAATATTAAGGATTGTGGAAACAAAGTGTTTAGTTTTGAGTCTTAATTTTCTTATCTCATGTGAGGTTAAAATTATGCCATTTTAAAAATGATTTGACAACACTGAATTTTTGGATTTTGCGCGAGTTGAAATTTCGCTATTTTAGCACCCAGATTCTACGGTTTGGCAACCTTGGTTTGCCTGCTGCAGTCTTATCAGTATTGCTACACTGAAGCATTGTGATTAGGACAAAAGGTGCTTATGTTATGCTAAGTTGTTCCAATTGTATGGTTAGACTTTCGACATACTTGCTATATGTACAAAGTATATGACAAAACATATGTATGCATTCATATTTCGTTCCACACATCGTGTTAACGTGTATAACGTGTGTCATAGGTTCGCCGTTCCTGTGCTGAATAATGAAATCTTGATGGGATGGGATTAAAAAAAAGCAAGACTACTATCATTGCTGCAACAGCAACAATAAATCAATACCCTGTTTGTGATAGGTTCTTCTTTTCAGAAAGATTATTTGCTTCGATAAACTTATTATGTATTATAATATTGATGTGCATTTCACGTAAATTACAATTACGTGTTGCACTTGTGTTTAGTGCGAGCTCATTGCAAAATAAATGTGCTTATTTATTACTAGGGCTCAGAACTTGATGACCTAAAAATTCCCTAAATATGACCTATAAAATACTTCTCTATTTTGTGATCATCTTAATAAATTATTAAAGCGCTGGATATTTCTAGGATCAGAAGGAACTGAATGTAAACTGAAAAACACAGTGAATATAGGAAGCTAAAAGTAGACAGGGCTGTGAACGGAAAACTGACGTATTTTACTTTTCAGACTCATGAAGTTTACTGTTAACTGGTATTATGGAAAATGAGCAATTCGCTAACTTATGTGATGTTAGGATCTTTTCTTTTCTAATGAGGGAAAATGTTTTTTTTTTTACTCAGATATACAGAAGTAATATTTGTTTTTGTAAATACTATTTTACACGTCCGTAATGTGAAATTTCACTACACCACCATAGTCATTTGTAAATGATCAAATGTTAAGGATCGTCAGCAAGTACATTACGACATTGTAGAAACTCGTCTCCACATCCACAGATATCAAGGGGGCGTAGTTAGGCTGAACGAGGACTCCAGGTGATCATTCCTCTTCGAACTGAAATGTTCTTCTAAAATACTTTCGATCTTTCGTAGATGTTTCTTGAGAGTTTCGTATTTCACCTACGACTGAGGGTATGCTTGTACTGCGCTTTTCCAGCGAAGTTGCCTAAATATAGAAAAGTTGATTTTAATATAAACCATACATTTTTCAAATCTAACTTAATCATCAGATCTTGCAAAATCGTGATAGGAGTTCCAGCATCTTTGTAGAAACTGATTTCACCACGTCAGATTTTACCAAAGTTTCGTGGACCTCGCTCTACTTCTTCACGGCCAGTTCCTCAATTGTTTTCAGATGTTTACGGAGAAAAAAACAAGCGACAGGTAGCATTTCAGCACAGAAAGATAATTTTTTTATGTAGTTTCCAGTTACAACCAACTTTTTGTGTACCTCTCCATTTACCTGACCTAACCTCTAGCGTATCTTCGTTCCAGTGTGAGTTATTACAATTTCAAGTATTCTTTTTGGTTTGTGTGAAAGACGTAAGTAATTACACAAGGGGAAAACGTTAAAAATTAAAATGGATTCTTTAAAAATGAACTAAAAACGAGAAAATGGCCAATAAATCTAAAAAGTGCCAAAAAATGCAAAGTAAAAATCACGTTTTGTACTTTAATTTAAGATTATGATCGTGATCGTTCTCAAATATTTAAAAAAAAAAGATGGACTCCGTTCAGTGAACCGCACCGCTTTTAAATCCTGAACCACGCCCGCTTACGCAGGAAGCGAACGTGCTAACCATTAGGATAACTGAAAGCCCAACGTAAACTTTTTCCTATACTTTTAGCCCTCACAGAGTTCGTTACAATATCTTGTTATCTTGTACGTTATTATGAGGCTGTTGTATTATTCAATTTCCTTTCTTTTCTTCCCCAGCCTGAGACAACGAAAGAGAATGCAATTATTGAAAAGACTGCAATGTTTATTAGTGAACAAGGACCACAAATGGAGATCCTATTAAAAATGAAGCAGGCGAACAATCCACAGTTCCATTTCCTTTCTTTTGATAGTTCACTGCACCAGTACTACCGACTGTTACTCATGGCAATAAAAAATGGACGCTATCGACCTCGTTCAGTGATGAAACAGCATGATGGTAAGTGATTATACTTATCAATGGTTTTAAGATTAATCTGTATAGCAGAATTCTAAAGACTGTCAAGAAATTTTGATTGCACTTGCATTTCAGTTGCTCGGAGCCAAAAGTTGAGTCTTTGGAAGTAGCTTTGCACTTAAGGACACAGGAGGGGGTGGGGTAGCTCGAAACAGTCTGTTGAACGTGCAATAGTGATGAAGTTTGTTGACATTTGGAGTAGCTTGCAACACTTTTTTTTTTTTACTTTTTCTTCCAAAAATTCCAGATTTTTTTTTCACAGTATTTTATTTATTTCTTCCACTAAAAGAAAGTCAACATTTCTGCCGTGTATTACACGAATATTGGAAACTTTGCCTGTAACTACTCCTTTAGAGTCGCACCTTTTATTTCATCATTTATTTATTTATTGTACTATGAGAAACTCTTCTGATTGATCGATACGCTATTGCAATATATGATATATCTTCATACCAACTTAGCCAACTTATTTTTATACATAAAAATAAGAAATAACAATCTAAATATTGACTCTGAAAGGGTTTTAACATAAAATACAACACAACACAATAACATTAGAACATACCGTTATATACACTATTATTTTCGTGATCCATCATCATCATCATCAGTCGATCTCGCTAAGTCCATAATCTTCATGCATGATTGTATTTATTTTACGAGTTTGTCAGCTACAGAACCAAAAGTTCCAAGGAATGGACATAATAAACGTATAATCAAAGAGTATACACAATCAATATACATATACACAAATATATAAAAAATCAATATACACACACATATATATATACATGAGCATTTAAACGAACAGTATACATATACATATACAAACAGCATACATTTCACAGGATGAACCTCCACTGTTTTAGTCAGCTAAGTGGGATATTAAGCGCTCATTATATTCTCTTGGAGACGTACTGAAAATATCATCATCAACCGTCATAGTGACATCATTATACAACTTCTGCGCACGAATCAAAGGTAACAATTTATGGAGATCTACCTTTGAGCCCTTAAGATACAATAGAGGTGTCAGTCAAGGCAACCATTTAAAATGTTGTGGAATACTATACCGTCGATTATGTCTCGTCTATTCTTGAGTTTCATGTGTATTACACTAGTTTCCGTGATCATGGTGCGTGATATTGCATTTAAACGTCGGATGTGCAACATAAATAATTAGAAAGTATTTTTAGAAAGTCCATAGGTTCTACAATTAACACACCCGTAACTCTTATAAGCTTGACAAGATTGAAATAAACATGATTTGAACTACTGGCTGATTCTCTATAAAGGAGTTTTTTATTTTAACACTTAGTTTTACTTACAGCTTATACTGCTTTTAGAATTCCAGCTAACACCCAGTATGTAGTGATATTTATGTGTGAACTTTTTATGTTTAACTTCATTTATCTCAGCTTACATATGACGTGGATACCTTCTTGCAGAAAGTGGGCAAATTATCCTAGTCTTAAGATGATTTTTTAAAAAAAAGTAAAAGTACTTGTTGATGAGAAACATAGCCACTAAAGAAAGCACAGGGAAAGAGATTGGATCATGGTGTCTGGAGAACCTGGAATACTCAGGGAAGTTTATAAATCTGAAAAACTCAGGGAAATCTATAATTTATGAGGGAAACTCAATGAGGTGGACGTGTCCACAGTTAATAAGAGCACTGCCCGATCAAGGCAGAGATCGTGGATTTGATTCCCGCCGCTGACCGGATTTTAAAGAAATTATCTTTTTTTTTTTTTTTTTTTCACTTGTGAAATACCAATAATGTACAAGATGCTTGGATTTGGTGGTGGTGGGATTAAAACAAAATGTCATTTCGTGTTATTTACATGTTCCTCTATAGTAAGGACTCAGGAAATTTGGAAATAAATATAATGGAAAATCCTAGAAAACTCAGGGAATTTCAACTCACAAAATTAGTAGACACCATGTTGGATGTTACCAAAATGAGAATGCTACGCTGGATGTGTGGGATAACAAGCAGAGACTGTGAGAAACGTGAAAGGAAGAGGAACAATCAAGGTTGTAGAAATACAAGGGCGGGGTGAAAAGTTCTCGGCCTGACCCAGAGATGGCACTCCAATCAGCAAAATTTTATTGTTGCCTGGGGGCGCTTTTCAGTTGTTCGTATAACAAGTGTCAACTTGTTCTCTCAAGTAGTTTGTGTGCAGGAATTGTTGCAGTGAGACGTCGTGAGTGTTAGTTGTGAAAGTGGATAAACTTTAATATCGTGCGGTAATCAAATTCTTCGTTTTGGATGGCTTAACCCCTACGGAAATTCATCCGAAGTTGACAAAAGTTTTCGGGGACTCTGCTCCTTCCATATCAACCGTTAAAAAGTGGGCAGCTGAATTTAAACGTGGTCGCACATCCCTCGAAGATGACCCACGTGAAGGAAGGCCGAAAACAGCAACCACACCGGAAACAATCGACAAAGTGCATGATATCGTATTGGACGACAGGAGAGTGAAGGTGCGTGAGATTGCTGAGAGTGTGGGGATATCGGAGGAACGGGTGCGAAACATCTTGCACGGGGCACAAAGAACTAGGGATGCGAAAGCTCTGCGCAAGATGGGTGCCGCATTTGCTGACTGCCGACCAAAAGCAAATGCGAAAACGATTTTCGCAGCAATCTTTGGACCGATTTAAAAGGGATCTGACCGATTTGTGACCATGGATGAGACGGGTTCACCACTACACACCAGAAATGAAACAGCAGTCCAAGCAGTGGGTGGAAGCCGGTGGTGCAGCGCCGAAGAAAGCGAAGACGATCGCATCTGCCGGAAAGGTCATGGCCAGTGTGTTTTGGGATGCGAAAGGGATCCTGTTAATTGATTACCTTGCAAAAGGAAGAACAATTACAGGCGAATATTACTCCAAACTTCTTGACCAGCTGGATGTCAAAATTTGCGAGAAGAGGCCTGGCTTGAAGAAGAAGAAACTCATCTTTCACCAGGACAACGCACCTGTGCACAAGGGTGCATTGGCGATGGGAAAATGCGGGATTTGGGGTAAGATTTGCTCGGCCATCCCCCATATTCTCCTGATTTGGCACCATCGGACTTCTGTCTGTTCCCAAACTTGAAGAAATGTCTGTCTGGGAAGCGCTTCACATCGAATGAAGAAGCTGAGAGGTTTGTGGACGACTATTTTCACAACCTTCCAGACTCACACTTCCGGGAAGGAATCCTGATGTTGAAGAAACGCTGGACCAAGTGTATTGAAGTTAAGGGAGATTATGTCGAAAAATAAAATCATTTTTAAACTGAAATTCGCAGTCTTTCATTGTCAGGCCGAGAACTTTCCACCGCGCCCTCGTATCTAAAAAGAGTACAGTGATATGAACATGTGATGAGAAGAACAAAAGACTATGATGGCAATGAAAGTGGAGGGCAAGAGAGGTAGAGAGAGGTCAAGGAGGGAATAGTGTTAAGAAGGATCTCGGGGAGAAAGGTTTGTCAGGGGAAGAAGTTCACGACAGGGCTTTGTGGAGAAGACTCATCAGGAACGTCGATCCCACGTAGGTGGGAAAGGACGGAGAGAAAGAAGAAAAAGTACTTGTTGGCAGCTAAGAAGTTGAAGTAATTCAATAGCCGGTATAATACTGTGATAACTCCCATTCAACTAGAACAGTTTAATACCTGATAAAATGTTTCTTGGATTCTCAAATTTTTTATGGTGTCATGTACCTTGTTTTTACAATTATCGATTCATTTAGTCCTTTTGTTCATTACCTTATTTGTTCATGGATAGACAAACTATAAGGACTCATATGAAATTTATGAATTGGTGGACATACAGGGTGTTCGGAAAGTAATTGCACACTGGTATAGGATAACTAAGATTGAAGGGAACACACTACTGGTTGACCGTAAGTCCATTTAAGCATAGTTACTTTCGGAACACCCGGTAGAACGTCCAGATAAGCAGACACACAATGTTTCTCTGCATAGTTAATAGCCAGTCCAGTTTCAGTGGTTTAATAGTGGTACAGAATTTTGAAGTTTACCGACCTTTGGGTGGCCGAGAGGTTAGAGCGCTCGTTTTCTGTACGCGTGGTCACGGGTTCAAATCTCTTCGGGGTCCATTGTACGCAGTGGATCGGAGCCCATTGTACCAAAAACTGTATGTGCCTTCCTTAGAAGCTCATCAGTTCGTTTAGGACGTTAATAACAATTCACTCACTCAGTCGTAAGTTTCCCTCTGTAGGTAGGGAGACGTTTGAGCATTCTAATAAAATTTGTTTTGTCGAGATTTCCTGATTAATTACTCACCACAAAATATTTTTACACCAGTGACACATAGCACACGCTATTTTGACCGCTATTGTACGTTTTATGTTCTTATTTACGTACAATTGGGAGTTCCACAACGGTATAGGAGAATCAAATACAACTTGTAATTTGAAATTTATTTATGTATTGACTTAATTTTTTATTTTAAAAGGATACTTTTTTTTTTTCGTGTTTCAGAGCAAGAAGACCAAGCAGATGATCATTACTTGCATCCAGCCCTGGCTTCCAGCACCTCACGTGTTGAACTAGTGAGTATTGAGGGATTTTCTTTTTAACAGTTAAAAGTGTTACTATGTTATAAATTGTAAATTTTGTTAATTTTTGTAGTATTACTGTAGATTTACTGCTATAGTCTGTTATGATTACTTTAGAAAAAGAAGTAAAATTGATTTTTCGGTTATTGTTCCTTAAGTAGTAACTACGTTACACGTCTGCATTTTGTAGTTCTTAACTTCAAAAACGTAAGTTGTTATTCAGTCTAGTGTATTTGATATTAAGGAGCTTTTGTATCGAGTGCCGTGTCGAAGAAAAGCATCAAATCGAACATAACCTGACTAATCATGGTTGTAATGAGAATAAATTAAAACTATACAGGAAACATGAGACACTCAATGCTTGACATAATTAAGAAAATACGAGAAAGTTGCCATTAGGTAGTGGGAAGTAAATGTTTGTGGTCGCAGTGCGGGCGTGTAAGGTAGATATTAAAAAAAAAAAAGATTGAATATATATCGTGCGTAATATTTGCTGTAAATTAAAAAAATAAACAGTAGTTTATTTCTACTATATAATTTATTGTTCATAATTCTGTGATTTTTCTTAATCATATCCATATTTCTTTTTCCAGGACTGAGAGATTTTGGTACGGAAGAACTTCTGTATCTGTTGCCTGAAACGGAAAAATTAAGTGCTTTCTGTTCTAACTGTACAAACTTCTGTATTAATGACATCTTTTTAACGTATTAAAAGTTTAGTTTAATATGTACTATATACTATTATAATAATAATTATACCAAAGTTTCGTTACCGTATATTTGGCCATTATATGTACCAGACAAGGAAAATTTACAAGTTAACTAGTTTTGTATTTTAATAATTTTCTCTGTAACTTTGCATGGTGAAGGTAGTGCATATCATGCAGCGTTTTATTTTCAAATGCAGTTGAGTTTGTATAATTTATTGATATATTCAGTACTTGTCTGAGGAAGAGTATTTCTTTTTTTTTTATTTCAAAGAAGAAAAAAAACTAGGAATTTTAAGTGTCTCTGAGATTTCAAAATGAGTTTAGCAATATATATGTCAGTGTTTACGTGGTAGTGTCTATGTTCTGAAATACGATTTTTTATTTTGACAGGCACCGTCCATTCCCAGCATAAATTACAAGCCGTCTGCAGATTGTGCTTATTCTATGCTTGTTAATAAGATCCGGGATAAACAGGCCGCCTTAACAGAAGAGAAAAGGCTAGCTGTTGAAGAGACTGCTCCTAGTTTGGTTACTGTCACCAAAGCTGGAACTACAACACCACCTCTTGTTCCTCCACCTCCCCCTGTTATTACCATCAGCCCGTCTGTGAAAAGCCCATCTCAGCCTGCATCAACGCAACAGTCCGCTGCAGAAGATTCTGATAGTAGTTCCAGTAGTAGCCGAAGTAGGGATGATAGGAGTGATAGTGAATCGTCATCCTCATCATCGTCCTCAGAGTCGGAGCATGAGAAAGATGACGAAAAGATCACCGAACAACCTGCTGGTCCTGCCTTTATAATGCCTCCTCCAGATGTACAGTTAATCATTGATAAAATGGCTAGTTATGTAGCGAAGAACGGGAGAGATTTCGAAGTCATCGTGAAAAGTAAAGGTTAGTAATTTAATATTTTTAGGACGTTTAGAAATAGCTTACAGAAATCTTGAGTCTTTCAGTCGTATAACAACTTCTACCAGTATGCATAAAATACGTTCGAGTTGCCTTCACTCCTGATCCAGCAAAGTATCGAAAACACCATAAAAATGGTTAATTTTTAGTAGGAATGGTCAAACTAAACCGGTTATCCGATATCTTAATCCAGTGAGATCCGCATTAATGCATCACGGTGCGATTTTGGATCCAAGTCCAAGCTCGAATTCACTGACCTAGACCCAATATGCAGACTTACTTAATGTGATGTATCCGTTTTCCCTCATGCTAAGGTCAAAACACAACAGATTTTTTTTTAATCCATCTACTAATAGATGCAACTGAAAATTTCGTTTCGAATACAGATATGTCAGCTTAATTTACGGAGAGAAAGGGAAGGATCTTATCACGTTTTTTTTTTTTTTCCTGGCTTCCTTGAAGTCAAGATAAACTAACCGTATCCTACCAGGTGTGCCGGTTAATAATTCTTAATTTTTTTCTGACAAAAAACACGTTTAATGTGGGAGAAAGTTACAAAATGGTTTATTCAAAGTATGGGCCATCGCTAGTCACACATTTTCTCCATCTCTCTGGCAATTTGTTGATGCCCTCCCAGTAAACCGTACGTCTTTTGAGGTGCTTCAGTCATAAAGCCATTTTTCTACATCTCCGTACTTATTGAAGTGTTGCATGGAAAGTGCGTGAGACATCGATGAAAACAAGTGGTAGTCGAAATTAGTGCCAATTAACAATTTTGAATCCATCTATGGCGTATTTTCATTGAATATAATATTCTCTTGCAAGTGTGCTCTTGATTAGGATTTCATCAAAATACGTCACAGATGATTAAAAATTCGTAATTGACACTAATAATAGTATAATGGGTAAGAGATGTATGTATTTACTAATTGGTACCTACCGGCTAGTACTCTTCAAATGCTTAGTTTTCTTCTCTCCCCTAACTTTTCGGGAGCTTATACTGCTCTCATGGCCTTGGAAAAAAACGCCTAGATATTTGTTGAAAGAAGTATGAAGGAAATAAGGAAAAGAAAAAGAGCTGTGTGCTTAACTTGTCTTGGACTTTCTGGTATGAAGGTGAAACAGTGGAGCCAGATACGTGATTGGTGGAGGGGTTAAAACTGACATGGCAAAATAACCAAAAGTGGAACACTGCGTCTGCTGGTTAAATTACTATAACGTGCGAATCAATGTGAACACATGTGAAGGAAACTGGTAGTGATAGAAGTTTTATGAGTAAATGGGAGGAGGGGGGGGGGGGGGGGTATTTAGGAACGTTACCTGGACTGATAGAGTATGTTTTCTAAAAAAAAGTGACCACGCTTTATGTAGACATCCACGGTTTGTGTTGAGAACAGGTTTTTTTGGAAATAATAAAGCAAGCCTCCTTTGCAGAACGGTCTACGTGATTTTTTAGCCTTGTATAGGACGTGTGCGGATTTTATACTGAGGTTCTCATTCCGTAAATGTTTGGAAAGGCCAGAAACTGGGTTTTCGGAGCGTGCGTCTTTGGTATGTTCACTTATGCGTACAGACAGGGATCTTTTGGTCATTCCAATGTACGTTTTGTCACAACTGCATATGGCTTCGTATACGCCTGAATGTTGCATGTTATCGGTGAAATAATTTTTAAACCCAGTGAGGGACTTTTCAGGACTTTTAGGGGGACGTAATGCGTGAATCAAATTGTAATCTTTAAAACACTTTCATGATTCGTTGTGAAATAGGTGGGAAAATAGGTACACTGATGTATTTAGGGTTGGTAACGTCAACTTTTGGAGTTTTATTGAGGGTGGATTTTGCAGCGTTTTGCCATCTTTTTAATTAGTGTTTGTTGTAACCATTTTTGATGCCAATAGAGAAAATCTGGTCTATCTCACTTTGTAAATTTTGTGGATTGGAGCAGTTTTGTACGCTCTAAGAAAGAAGTTCTTCCAGATGTTGGATTTTGAATCAGATGAATGGCTTGATTGTTGGTGAACGTATACCGAGCTGGCGGACGGTTTCCTGTAAACTTTGGTTTGGAATCTATTGTTTTCTCTGTAAGTCTAAATAATTAAGCGTGCCTGAGGTTTCTTTTTCATGGGTGAATTGCAGTTTGGGGTGATAACTGTTAGGGCTGTTGAGAAGAAAATCGAACTCATTGTCGGACTGATATATCATAATAATGTCATCAACATATATAGTATAAATACCTAATATACTGTAACTTAGGATTGGATAAGATTGAGGTTTCAACTGGGTTCATAACTATGTTTGCTAAACTAGGCGAAAGAGGGCTACCCATAGCTAAGCCTCCTTTTTGTATGTAGAAATTGTTTTAAAGTCAGCAATTTCCTCTATTTGAAGGGCAGAATATCAATTTTTGGCCAAATATGCCCTTGTACATGAGATAGCTTAATCTATCGGTATGGAGTTATGCCTACAACATCTATGGACGCCATCTTTTTGTTATTTTCATTAACTAATGAGCATAACTGGAGTTTTATATCTTGGCTATTGTTGACTGATTTTTACCGTATGGTTTTCACTTTGCTATACTCTGGTGAGAAATTTGGCTAGTGGATGCGCTAGGTGTTTGAATCCAGAAATAATGGGACGAAGTGGCACATTTGGCGTATGAATTTTGGGGAGACTGTATATAATTGGGGGTGCTGGGTCAGGAACTAATAACTTTTGTTTTTCCATGTCGGCAAAGAGAGATGATGCTTGGATTTTCTTTTTTCCTAACCTGGCTAGTGTGTTGATGGTATTGTTGGGTAATTCTGTATAATTAGATCCGGAAAAGATTTCTTTGATTTTTTTCTCTGTAAGATTCCGTTGATATTATGACAGGTTTTTGCCACCTTTGTCTCTTTTAATACACCAGCAAGAATTGGATTGCTACCACTTACGGAGCTCACGGGATAGTTTCCACAGATTATGGTGCTTATTCCTATAATTGGAATGGTAGTTCAAGGAATTCACACTATGTCCTAACTCCTAATGTAAGAATGCACTATTGCCTAAATCTTTCTTGTGACTGTGTATCTGGTTAGAAGCATTTTCTATGGCGCATACAAAGTCATCTATAGGGGAAGACCGCGGTTGGAGTGCGAATTTTAGACCTTTACTGAACAACGGTAGGAATTTCTTGGGGATGTTGTGTTTGGTGAGATTCTGAACCAAATCCTCTATAGATGGTGTGCTATGTTGTTTGGGATCAGAAATCCACACTTCTCCGAGGCCTGTGGTCTTCAGTTCCCGAATTTTGAGCTTGTATTTTGTCCTAAGCCCAGCATGTATAAGGGATTCGAAAGTGTCCCAAAGGAACGGTTGCATGGTAGAAATTAGTTCAAAACGAAGTGTGTAGCACTGTTTATATAACTGATTGATATTTCTTTACTTGAAGTTAATCATGTCTTTTAATATGCGGATTTTGGCATTGCGCATGATTTTGGGGTTTTCTGAAGTGACTCCCATTTTGAAATGTAAACATTTGACTTTAGACATGATTTGAGTAAAAGTATATGTAGCGGCAGAATGTATTTACTTCTTTGTATTTATATACTTTAAAACAAAACCTTTACTCAACAATTTAAATGCTTAAGCAACACTTGATTAGTAGTCTGGAACTCCAGATTCGTTTTGTGGGTGAGAATCTAGACACAATCTCTTAAAACGCAAGGTGTCCCAAGGTACAAAAGGTTTCCCTACCACTGGAAATAAAATTAGCGACTTAACAAGAATTATCAAATAAAGCTTTGAGACATGTTAGCTGCTTTGGTGCTAACTTGTCTCAGTTTTATCAGATAATAATTATGAAAATCGACTTCTTAAAGAACAGCGACTAAGTTTTTTTTTTTCTACGGCGTTAGAGCAGCGTCTTAACGGTTCTGGGTTCGAATCCCGACTTGGATGTTTGTGGGTTTTAAAAAACTTAACAGCTAATGAAATCGTGACGGGCCAAAGTCATTAGTTATTAAAATGACCCAAATAAACAAAATTCACAAAGTTCAACCCAGCTTAAAAAAGAAAGTATAACTTCAGGCAAGCATAAGGAGTCGTCGTGACTCAGGTGGTAGCGCGTCTGACTATAAATCGGACGACCTTGGTTTAAATCCTGGCCAGGACACTCTTCTCGCAGTGTTGTCATACCTGGCGCTCTGAGGTACTCCCTGTCAAATCGTGTCCCCTTGTTACTCCTGGGCACCTTGGGAGGGACGCGGTGGCTCAATTAGTAGAGCGCTCACCTCTGGTGCTAGGGGTCGTAGGATCGATGTCATGCCATGCCATGTGTGTTTTGTGGTGGACAAACACCGTGTGCGTGGGTTTTCTCAGGGTTGTCCCGTTTCCTCCTACTTTCTTCATTCCACCAATTCATCCCATCATCATCCATACGGCCTGAGCCAAGGTTGTCTAAAGGTCTTTAAAACTAAATTCAAATTCAATTCCTGGGCACCGTGGGAAGGTAAAGGTGGTCGTGCATGGGACTGACCACCCCACCTCACTTCGTACCGTAGGTCGGGACTTTGTAGAGCGCTACCTCCACATCTCCCATGCGCTGTTCGCGGCGCGTACGTAAGCAAGCACAGGCCAAGTAAAATAGCCCGAATTTGGAACAGTGTATTACACCTAAGCATTTTGTTAACTGGAGGAATCACGCGAAAAGCGTAAGTGATGGGGATATCTTTGTAGTGTTGATTGAAATGTTATTAACGTCTAAACGGTGGTGAGCTTCTAAGGACGGAACCCTGTGTTTTTGTTAAGTAGACTCCGAACTACTCCGTTCAATAGAGCCCGGAGGGAATTCAGGATTCCCACTGACCTGGATAGTGAAGGGATTCAATTTTGGTTGGGGAAAGATGTGGAAATTTTCCAGAAATCAGGGAATTTAATGAATAATATTTTGCTGGTCAGGGAAAATGAGGATAGGATTTCCTTGGAGGTCCATAGTCATTTATTTATATTAATGTTGCGGGTGCAATTTTCATATAGTCTGGCTTCTAATTTTCTGCTTCTTTCTGTAGGTCCCTCATTCCCACCTGTGCTATGTTTGATTCAATTTTTACCTGAAGGTAGCGACAGTGCGAGCTGCCAACCAGTTATTTGTTCTGTGCGCTCCTTGAGAAACAGTCCGACAATGATTTGAAGTTTTTTAGACTAGTTTTTTTTTGTTTACATCCTCGAATAGACTAACTCTTGTAAGCTCGTATCCGTGGGGTATACCACCTAATTATCCTCCTTTCCTGATTACACCGTGGTTCTCAGTGACACTGTTTGTTCAGTCTATATTTATATGATTGTACTTTTTTATATTAAAAATTATTAAATGAAACAAGTTACTAATGAAATAAAAACATAAGAACGGCTATGGGGAAGGTAGAGGTCACATTATTTTTTTTATCGATATTACAGGTAAATTCCAGGTCAGGGAAATTGACATTCAATAATGTGTTGTAACCCTGGAATTGAACCCGTGACCGCGCGCGTAAGATTGTCCCGTTATATTTAAGACTTTAGTTAGATGCGTTTAGTTTACTACTACACATGTACAGCGAGAGGTTTGTCGGCCTGAACTAATGTTGCCTAAAGGCCATACACAAACAAATGAAAAAAAATAGAAAGAAAGGAGAGGCTTCCATTTTCGATTTTTTCGAAAACACCTCGACAAAGACTGTTCTATAACAGATATCTTGTGTTCCACGAAATAGTTGTTTTCCTTTTCATTTATTTATTATTATTATTTACATGATCATCAATCATTTCTTCGTCTTCGAAACGTTATACTACTATTTCTGCTACGATTCTTCAATTATAAAACAAATCAAAGACATCAGTTTAAAATTTATTATACATCATTCATATGATTGAAAAGTATTTTGGAAAGGAACACGCTTGATGAGGATCGAACGTAATATTCCTACCGAGAAGATCAGTACGCATAATCAAATTACTTGAGAAAACTATATTATGGGGAGCTGTATTATATAGGAAATGAGGAACACATATTTAACTTAACTTGCAATTTGCATGCTTTCTTAGCAATATCTCCTAATTGACGACGAAGCATGTTAATAATTTTGCATTGACTTACCTAATTACTTTTGCACGTTCCAGTAAGCCTTTTTTTTTTTTTTTAAACGCTGACACTGTAGGATGTTTCCTTGTAAGATACTGTAAAACTCTGAGATCTCAAATTTCCACATAATATAATTCTGCAATGCAATTTTAAAAATATGTTGTGCATTACTTTTTTTGTACAGTAGACTAAATGCCTTGTCTTTTCACAGGTGATACTAGGTTTATATTTCTTGAGCCTACTCACGAATATCATGCTTACTACCAACATAAAGTTGCTTTCTATGAATCAATGGATGACAATGCACAGCAATCTAAGACCGAGGATGAAGCTAGTCAGGATGCTCCTAGTGAACCTCAACAGCCGAATTCTCCAGAAAGCGATGGCTCAAAACAAGATGATGATTCTCGCTCAAAATCGAAACCAGGTATGTTGTTCTGCTGGAAATTATCGATATCGTACATTATTATTATTATTATTATTACTTTTTTTTTTCTCTCCCAAAAGGTGAATTTCAAAACTACACGGTTTAGCTTTTATACCAGCCAACTTCATGCCTTGCCAGCTGACTTTTCACCGAGCGTTGGCGTAGCATTCGGGAGGTCGTAGGTTCTATTCCAGCGGCCGACCATCCTGACTGAGGTTTTTCCATGGTTTTTCCACATTCACACCAGGTGCCGGCCGGGTGGTCGAGCGGTCTGCGGCGGTAGGCTATCGACTCAACGGTCCCGGGTTCGAGTCCCGGCTGGGGCATGGGTGTGGATTTTAATACTTAACAGCTAAAGGCAAATCGTGACGGGCCGAAGTCCAGAGTTCTAAACTGGCCCATATAAAAATAAAGTTTTATCATTCACATCAGGCAAATGTCGTTATGGTACCTTCAACATAGGTCCTGTTTGACACGTTTCCGAATCCTTTCCCTTCCCCTATCCCGGCCTGAGCCTTAGATGCCTCAAGGCCATAAATAAACGTTCTTCATCTTCGGTATTCATGGCACTGGTTCTCTGATCATGCTCAATAAACATTGTGGTATCATTATTAATAGTCGCAAGAAGTTATCTTTACTATTGTGTATTAGGTGAGTCGTTCATAAAGTATTTGAGTCTGGACTTGGAAATCAATATACGAAATGGTCTACTCCACTTGAGGCGTATATTTTTTAAATGAGAAATCTTTATGCAATTTCATGCATTACAATGTAGGCCGCGGTTGGCTCAATGGTGTTAGGGTTCGTCGGTTCGATCCCTGCTCATTCCATGTGGGCTTTGTGATGGATCAACACCGTGTGCGTTTTCTTCATTCTACCAATTCATCCCATTATCCTAAATCCGGCCTGTGCCAAAGTTGCCTTAAAAATGAAATGCAAATTCATTACGAAATGTTAAGAAATACGCTGTGTTAAGGTGCTGCTGTGGTGTGGATAGCACACCTAACAGAAAATTAGAAAGTCCGGGTTCGAGTCTTGGTCACGGAAGTGCCAATTTTTCTGTGTGTAATTTTCGTCTTCACTTTACACGATGTTTTTGTGATAAAGGAATAATATCAGACCTGGGACTATGAGTACTTTTACAGTGTTGTATGTTTTTTAATTCTTTCTTTTTAAACGGAATGCCCTTCTTGCAAGTCCTGTTTATTACTTTGAGTAGTGGAAACCCATGCTGTGAATTCAGAATACGCCACTGGATCTGACTTGTATGAAATTCTCATATTTTATAAAATATTGTCATAGGGTGTTCCCAAATTGATAGTACAAATTTGTGAGCTGGAAACTCTGATCGAAAATAGCTAAAATGTATCTTAATGAACTTAAATCGTGAAGGACAGTGGTTATCAACCGCCGGACCGGTACCCGTCCTCGCATAAGGCCCGTTTTCTACCCCTCAACCGATTTTAATGAAATTTTGCACGTAATATCTAGACCATATTAGAGATCCTTCCAATAATCCAAATCCTATGTCCATACCACTTGCAGATTCTATTTTTTATAGTATTGTTCCAAATAAATTCTGATATCTCCAGAATGGCTTAACCTATCATATCCAAATTTCGTTTTGAAAATACTAATATAATGAGCATGTTACAGTGTAAACCGAAAGACATATATCTTTAACCGTTCCGTTTCCGCTTTAAGCAGGTCATTTTTTAGTATAAAATCGATCCGTTCTGGAAAATTTATTTCCGTATTTACAAGTTTCCTTATAAAGGTTCCGGGATATGCAGTTTGGACTGGACTATCATTGTTACGTGTTTTTCGTGTTCTCAGTGTTTCTATTGTGTATTTGTGCTACGAAGAATATCAGGACATTCGAAGGTAAGCAAATCATACGTTCTTCGTTACGAACCCAATCCTGTGATAATCTATACTACTTTTGTTACTTCAATGCAGTGCTTATGATTTTTCCATTTTCTGTTGTAGCTCCTGTGTGTTTCTCAATCAAGCCAAAAGAATCGGACTGTCCGTTAGAAATCAAGAGTGCTCTTCCAGTTGAGGAAAGCACGGACGAAGAGGAGGAGGAGGGCGAAGGTGAAGCTGATCCAGAGAAGGAGAAGGAAAAGGAAAGGGAGCGTGAGCGACGGCGGGAAGAACGGGAGAAAGAGCGCGCCAGAGAACGGGAGAGGGAGAAAGCAAGGGAAAGAGAACGACAGAAAGAATTGAAGAAGGAAGAGGAACGATTGGAAAAGGCGGGAAGTGGCGATGACAAAGAAAAACATCGGAGCAGGCCTAAATGGGGTAAGTACACCATGATTGCAGACTTATTTTTAGAATTACGTTGTTATAATTTCTTTTCCTCGTTCAAGGAGAATTGTTGCGCATCCCTTTTTCTGTAAAATCTCCACCCTTTTTGAGCTTATTGATCTTTTTTATGCGGTCCATTGACATTAGTGATTCCCATTTTATTCCGTGATATTGTATCTGTGGCCTTGAATCATCTCCGGCTTAGGCCGAAACAGGCTAGACGAGAGCACGGAGGTAAGAAGTTGTCCAGGGACTACTTTGAAACTACCGTACCGGCGTCAGCCGGTGTTTTGTGAGGAAAAACCTTTCAGGATGGTCGGCCGTGGGATTCGAACACTGGACCTTCCGAATATGAAGCCGACAATTTACTCACTGAACTTGATATGTAGTTTATTGAGACAGATTTTGAACTACAGTCAGTAAGTGTAACTCTTAAGTAGTAGTACAGGAAGGCAAGGAACTGAAAATGGACTCTTTACAGGTATTATACATGGCTCTTGTAATTTGGAGTTCTGAATTTAAATAAGATTTTTACAGGTTGCCACGCAGCAATAACAAAACCCTCCACCCTTTTGATATTACTTTCCGCGGAAAAAAAATAAGGTCGGATTCTTTTCAGACAGATATCATTTACTCAATTTAGAAAGAGAACCGAAGTATTGTTGAAAATAACTGTCTGTGTGAATTTGCATAAATTAAAAATATTTTATAAGGTTATTAATTATGGCGTTTAGACAAGTTTTGGCTTAGGCCGGCAGATTTTCACGAAAATTCATAGGATGTTAGATGACTTAAAATAAAGTTCATATTATGTGAGATTTTAATCCTCAGTGATAGACGGTATTCATACAACCGAGTTGCCAACGTAAGATAAAAACGTGAAAAATTGCGGACAAGGTCAATATAATTTATAACTCGGCTTCTAATTGTGGTAGAACTTTCATTTTGCGCTTCTTGTTAAGGTAAAATGAATTGTTTCGATATTTAAAAAAAAAAGTATTTAGGAAAATATGGCAATTTTCATTTCAAGATAACACGGAGCAAACTTTAACCTTGAAAGTCCAAAAAATAGAATTTTCATTTTTAGGAATTAAATATGTTGTACAGTAAAAATGGTGTAAGTTTCGTTTTGGGATGACTTTGCGACGAACAGGAATAAACAGATTGGAAAATTGTATACGACGTCATAAAGATTGAAACACATGAACACTTGTTCAGAAAATTACTGTATCATAGACTGAAATACAATTCTTGCTCTATACTTCTGATACTCCAGTCTGGTGGATTCTTACACATTTCTGCGGGTTTTGTAATTTCTCTTTTCAGTTGTTGCAGTTTGGCAACATTGCAGGTTTCCTTTTGCGATGTGTTCCTTATTTAATTCTTTTCCACTTGATTGGTGCATACTCCAACGCCGCTTAAACTTTCACTCAATACCTGTATAGCTGATTTCAGTTGTGTATGTCGCCACTTCTGTGTCGCTTTCCTCATCAATTATCGTGCATGGTCTTTTCTCTGGAGTAACAAAATTCATAATTCCCTTTAATTTGTTTTCTACATTTACCACCACAAATCATTTGATCACTGGTCAAATGGTGTCAGTTTTTCAATCCTCGATGGTAGCACTTCCCTTAGTTGTTTTCTACTGCCTTTTGTATCAAATGAGCTGTATCACTGTGTTTTAGTGTACTTCGTGTGCATTGTCACACACTTTATTTCAAATTCTCACTGCTCACCGAGTTATATGTCTAGAGAAATGGTTCTTGTGCTACTAGTTTACCACACAACAGCTGCAGCCAGACTTGCAATTATAAAGGGAACCAAGAAAGTTTTGTCGCTTTTTGTGGAGGTCTGTGTTCAACTGGCCCTCACACCGTGAGTTGAATGCGAATGGAGATCAGGCGAAGGTCAGTTGTTCGTGTGGGTATAGCCAACATACTACCTGGTTGTGGCAGTTCAGTTACACCGTGAACGTGCGGAAGGACAGAGTGAACATGGGACCTCCACAGAGCGTCATAAGGGCGTGTATGCTGTACGAGTTCAAACTGGGGTCAAACGCAGCTGTAGCGGGGCGGAAGATATGCCAGGCCTTTGGTGAGGGTGTCGTGACTACGCGGACAGTGCAGCGGTGGTTTACCAAGTTTAAGGACGGTGACGAAACACTCGAAGACGCACCACGTGCAGGAAGACCCAACACATGTACCAAATGAAGATCTTCAGGCAGCAATTGAGGCGAACAGTGGCCAGACATGTGAGGAACTGGGACTACAATTCAGTGTGAGTGGAGAAACCATTCGGCAGCACCTCCATCAACTTGGGAAGCACTACAAGTTGGGTCGATGGGTCCCACATGATTTGACTCCGGGCCAGAAGGCAACGCGAGCAGACACCTGTTTCTTTGCTGTCTCGTCTGAGGAAGGAGCCATTTCTGGACAGGGTGTTGACATGTGATGAGAAGTGGGTCCTATACGAAGCTCCACGGCGCCATCATTGGTTAGCATCCCATGAACCGGTTCCAAAACAGCCGAAACCAGCACTGCACCAGAAGAATGTCCTCCTGTGTGTTTGGTGGACTGCTCGCAGCATCGTGCATCGGGAACTGCTACCAGCTGGTCAGAGCATCAATGCAACTGTGTACTGTCAGCAGTTGAGCTGTGTTCAAGAAAAACTCTGGAGCCAGCACTTCTGAATCGCAAAGTGGTCCTCCCGTTACAGGACAACGCTAACCCCCACGTGGCTAGAATGACCCGGGACACCATTCTACACCTTGGATGGGAAACACTATTGCATCCGCTATACTCCCCGGACATTGCACCGTCCGATTTTCATCTGTTCCATTCCTTGGACAATCACCTTAGAGGATGCCAGTTCAAATCACTAGTAGAGGTGCAAAATGCTTTTGATACCTTCTTCGCTTCTACCGCGATGGAATCCATGGCCTTCCAGAACGTTGCCAGAAGGTCGTCGATGCTGATGGGGCCTATTTTTGATCTTTCAGGTACGTCTTAGGTGACATATCGATGTTCGAAGGTGGTGGGTGAGAAAGCTACAGAACTTTCTTGTTTACCTTATACATAGCGAGTGAGAGAGTTCCAGACGTGTTTGAACTTGCCACT
The DNA here is from genome assembly GCA_022664845.1 of Lepisma saccharinum. Classification (NCBI taxonomy): domain Eukaryota; kingdom Metazoa; phylum Arthropoda; class Insecta; order Zygentoma; family Lepismatidae; genus Lepisma; species Lepisma saccharinum. The sequence continues at coordinate 28,983 of JAGDQP010021268.1, forward strand.
GTGCATATTTAGTGCAAGAAGGGTTTAAGTGCGTTGTTTACTCCTGTTTTCAATGTCATCCCAAAAAATTAAACTTAAACCAAAGAGAGATTGCATTTAATTGTCTAACATGATTTATTCCTAACAACGTAGAAAATACTTTTTTTTTTTTTTTTAGATTTTTCAGGCTATGTAACCTTGAAATAATGCCTATAACAGTTTTTATCAAAATTGTTTCCGTAACTTCACAACAAGCCCAAGATGAAAATCGTATCACAACTAGAAGCCAAGTTATGAATTGGTTTTGTTTACCTTGTATGAATATTTTTAACGTTTATTTTTTTGTGTGTTGGCAACCCTGCTGTACGAATCCTCTGTGGCACTGAGGGTTAATATTTTACACTTTGTCATCCTACGACATTCCATGTAAATCTAAGATGGTCGGGTTGAAAAAGGTCCCCTTTTTTGATGATTTGGCATGGAATGTCCCTATTATTAATAGCAGTTACACAATCTTACTTATTGATAAGTTCTAGCGGCATGTTTGTTGTTTCTTTGAGAGTAGTATTTATAGTAGAAATTATTCTTTGTATTTTCAGCTGAAGAGCGTGTCAAAGATAAGTTGGCAGCAGCGGCGCGAGAGAAGTTGGCTGCAGCCACCCGGGAGAAACAACTACAGTTAGAGAGGAAAAGAAGAGCTTTAGCGTTCATTAATATGATAAAGAAGGAACACCCAGTGGTTGGAAAACAAGATGCAGGTAAGGGAAGGATCAATATGGCAGGGTTCTTACTATATACTGTAACACAGTCAGATAAGTTCCAGCTTGATTTTTAGTTTAATTTCCTTTTTTTTAAAAAAAATAATAATAATAATTTTAATCATTCCTGTAATAAATGAACTAGTGTTAAATAAACCGGTAGTCAGGATTTTCTAGAATTCTGTTTTCGAGCAATGCTGTTGACAAGAGATTTTTTAGGGAATAGCTGGCCAGTGATCCCCGATTCTCTCACCATCAATTTCCGATATGTAACTTAATCTTGTACCCTGTCGTAGGTCACGAAGACACGTTTGTTCCAAGAATGAAAAGCAATAACGGATACCTGTGCGATTGCCTCATGTGAACGATTAATATGACCCGTACACACCATCCGATCGATCTATAAGTGTCTTTTCAATCACCTTTTCGTGACTTGCATTACATGAGAACATTAAACACCTGCAATAGTTTCACGAGAAATAAGTTTATGAAGTCAGTTTTGCCGTAAATATATTATTGTGAGAGATAAGGTATATGCCACTTCAATGCGGGTAATAGCCTGAAAACATCCATTTCGTTTTGAAATAAAGGAAACGAAACCCTAATGCATGAAAACTGTTCCTGGGCATAGTGGTCTATCGATATATTTTTGTGGTTATTTCAAAACGAAATGGAAGTTTTCAGGCTATTTCATTATTACCCTTACTCTCACAGTAATACATTTACAGCAAAACTGACTTCACAAAAACTTATTGTTCGTGAAACTCTAGCCCAGAATGACATATTACACGACCCCCTTTCCATGTAAGAAAATCAATCCATATTCAATATGGCGAACTTCAAAATGGCGCCCATGAAGAACATACCCTCCAACAGGTAGCGTCTTCCACCCAGTACCCATTACTGTGTATATGCCTTCCATTTCTTTCACCAATGTAAGGATATTTTCACACTTTTTTTTAAAAATCATTTTTCGCAGACGGAATTTGATTTCGATTAACATCGATAACTCCCAAAGTAATTGAGCTCGAGTGGCCAAAATTTGCATATGCACATACTTTGACATTATAATCATTACGGAAATAAATATATATATATATATATATTTATTAATAATTCACAGCCATATGCAGTCCACTAGTGGATGAGGCCTCTCCCGGAGGGAGGAGGTGGTCTACTGCTCCCACGCTGACCAGACGTGTTGGGAGAGGAGAGCCGAAGCTCTCAACTGTGATCGCTACCTCTTTATTCAGGTAGCTCCCCAATTGGCCTCACGACGCTGGGTGGACGCCGCACAGGCAACACCATCTGGAGTACTGCAACGGTCACCCGTCCAAGCACTGACCACACCCAGAGCTGCTTGACTTTGGTGATCTTACGGGAACCGGTAGTATATATATATATATTCTGCCCCATCAGTATGTTTGCTTCTTAGTTGATGTTAGTTCTGCACACCATGTACAGTTTATTCAATTACAGGGGCTAAAATATTTCCAGAAAATAGTAGTCCTTGTTCGAAGGTGCATACTTCTATAATAGTAGTGTACTGTCTTTTGTGTGTTAATGTATATGTAACAGTAAAATAATTACGTTTACTTACTGTTTGTATTGCTTGTAGTACCAGTATTCTAGGATAACTTAATGGTTATGTAAGGTTTCTCTGTTTTGAAATTGTAACAACTTCCTCAGAAGATAAAGCACTAGGCAGATATAGCAAGTAGGCAACATGAGAAGATGGATACGTTTCTATAGAGAATGTACGAAAACATTTCGCTGTTCTTTGTTGTTTATTTTTTGTGCTGGTGGTGGGGTAAATGTTTTTTTTAGGCAATTGTAGATGTAACTCTGGTGGTGTTCCTATCTATGTTAAGCGATGCCCTAGAAATTGTGGAGTACGATACCTATTAACCTAAGTCACATATTGATAGAGTAGTAGAGGACCACTCCTAATATTACCACTACCATCCTATATTTTTTTATTCGTGTAATGATATTTGTAACTTACACTAACATATCTGATATATTAGCTCCCATTTTTCTCCCTTACGTCTACTTGTAATATGTTGTATGGGTCTTTAATTGACCTCGTGCTTTACAGGCTGTAACGCTGTTCACTGCACTCATTAGTAAATAATTAAAATAATAATAATTATTATTATTATTCAGAATATGTGGTTGATAACTCATTGCTCTCCTTCTTATTGCTAAATACTTGCATATTTCGTTTCATGATTTGGGAGGGGACCAAGTTCTATAGTACGGAAAAACAGT
>JAGDQP010021269.1:0-10863 GCA_022664845.1 Lepisma saccharinum
CAGGGCGTAATATCTTGTTGGGACTTTCAAGATGTCCCTGAAGAAGAGATTAAGGATGCACTTGCCAGCCAAGGTGTAGTTAATGTTCGTCGAATTAAGACAAGAAAGAATGGAGAACTGCAACCCACGAGTTCGTTAATTTTGACGTTTGCCATGCCACAGCTCCCCAAGGACGTGAAGGCAGCATTCTATTGCTTACCTGTCCGTCCTTATATACCGAGTCCGCTCCGCTGTTTTAAATGCCAGCATTATGGTCACACCAGCACGTCGTGTAAGGCGACCTCTGCTGTATGTGCAATATGCGGTACCAGTAGCCATGGTGCTGATCCTTGCACATCACTGAAACCTCAGTGTGTTAACTGCAAGGGTGATCACACGGCCTGGTCGCGTGACTGTCCGGTATTTAAAGAAGAAAAACGCATTAGAGAGCTGATGGTGATAGAGAAAATATCTGCTGGAGATGCAAAACGTCGCGTAAAAGAGTCTCAGCTCACCCTTCCCTCTGGTGCGTTTTCACATGTTGTAGCCAGACTAGCAGTTAAAACTGTCTCGGTTGGTACACAGACAGTTAATGTATCAACACAAACAGAGTCTGATGAGCATGACGACCTTCCGAAGCCGCCCAAAGAATCGGAGACTCCTGGCAATATGCCGACGCAGAGTCAGGGACAACACACGCCTGTGCAGTGCTCTAGAACTCCACGGGTTAAGACTAGTTATAGTCCCTATAAAGTCCCGAAATTAGTTCGTACTTCGCCTCTCGCTACAAGGATTAAGACTCTGACGAACGTTTTGTCTGCTCAATTAGTTCAGGAAGAGTCTGCACATACTATCCACGAACCAAGTTCATCTTTGGCTTCAGACATGATTGAGGACCACCTGATGGATATAGATTTTAATTTGGTTGGAAAAAAGGGAAACCTAGGTATAAACCTAAACTTAAACGGTAATCTTTTACTTGTTTTTGAAGATTTTTATGATTTCCGTTTATTTTATATGATTATGCTCCTTAGCTGTTAATTTTTATGGTGTAGTTTTGTTTTATCTTGTGAAGTCCCATTTACAGGCATCCATTAAGTTTTATAGTGTAATTTTGTTTTATTTGTAAAGTCCCATTTACAGGCTTGGTTTTTATTCTGGCCATTTACACCAGTGGGCTGATTGTGAAGACCTTTTACATCTTCATCTTTTATATTATTTTATTTTATTTAACAGCTAAATTTTGACATGACCAAGATAAGGGGCTTCCCAGTATCGGGACGGGCGTAAGCCATAGTGCTGTTACCGCCCAAAAAATTAATTTTATCTTATCCAGTTAGTGGAATAGCAAGATGTGCCCCTGAATCATTCGATTGCGTACTCCAAACGTTAAATTTTACGAACTACCAGATGTGTGGCTGAATGTCACGTCGGCGTTTTGTTTCCTTCTAGAACGAAGAGCTCTAAGTCGCACGGCGACGATGCAGTTGGACTTTACAAGTGTTCAACCGATATCTTACAGCGACAAACGTGAATACATTTCGAGAGTCACAAGCTCGTATTCGTCGTCTTATCATTATGAAACAGTATGTGTGTATCTCGTATTACTCTCAAACGCCAGTTCGAGGTATGTGGGATTGCATTATACATTTCCAAGCAATTGTCGATTTGCGCCTCTGACTGCTCCGAAACAACAATGATCTGCATACTGAACTAGAAGAGGTCGCTAATCATCTAAGAACCTTCGCAGCAGTATTCTGTTCTGTACACTATAGAATATATTCGCCAACATGAAGCGACAGCCAGAGATTATCCCGCTGCATTTTCATTCTCATAATGTGGAACCATTCACGGAGTGGGAACTTGATACTGTTACGCGGCACGTTGCAAACTCTTGGACTGGATGAGGTCCATTACGAGGTGCTGAGACACCGTCCCTCCCAAGATATGGTCCTCTGACTAAATCTTTGTAACGAGATTTGTTCAAGACAGATAACTTCCATCTTTCGGTGAAATTTACTTACAAGGAAGGGTACCCAGGTGTAACACGCCAATTGTGATAAGATTGCACAGACATAGAGAACATCGAAAAAGAAGCGACACGTATTTTTTTATATCGGCCAGCAACCGCATTGAAAGGGTCAAATAGGGGCATAAACATGGGGTCAAAGTGAGATTGTGTGGAATATTGCGAGAACGAGAAGAGATATCGGAAAAGTTTAAATGTACCCATAGTCGACGCAAGGTAATGAGGTAGAACGCACCCATGCGAAGAAAGCAGAACATCCGGAAATGGATCAGTCACGTGTACAACATTACCACAATGTGCTACGAAAATGAGCGAAGAGGGTGGCAAGGAGCAGGAAGAAAGAAGAAACGAAAACGGAAAATACGTGTTTTTGCTTTGGGTGCATACTTCGCCCGTATGCGAAAGAGACGCAGATTCATCTCAATGCACGAAGATTTGATAACACGCAGGCAGGATGCAGACGTCGTGCGTGTAGGCAACCAACGAGACAGTACTGCACAGTGACGTTTGTGGTCGCAAGATGATCTATGTGAATCCCCTGAATATGTTGGATATGCTGGTGGAGGCGAATCAGCCAACACAGTGTGTCCGGACACCACGGACGGAAATGGAGCTCATGAACTACATTTTTACATCCTGGAAAGTTACAAGACGAATGGGCATATATATGTTGACATTGAATATAACCTATTATGGAGCAATTGATCAGACATCGCAAGTATGCCCAGTGAAGATGAGATGGATGAGTGGAATGGCCCAACGACCTCCAATGTATAGACAACCTGAGTCAACAGCAGAGACACTGTGGACGTGGAATATAAGCGGAAGGCAGTATCGTTTCGGAAAGGTGGAGAGAAGAGAAAGATGTCCTGGAGATCTGACGACAGCAAAACAGCGGCATCAAATTGTACATGACACAGACTTGCAACGTTGGGCGTTAGAAGCAATCCAAACAACAGCTATTGTTAATTTCTAAGCGTCGAAGAAATGGTTATGGCGATTTAAAACACATCACGGTGTTATCGTAGGAAAAGTTACAAAATTTGTAACACATAGTATTACAGCGAAGTCCACGAAAGCGCTAACACCTTCGTCCAAAATATACGTTCGTTCATTACTGCTCATAGCGAGGATATGTTGGAATTTCACTCTGGACGCTGTCTGGCTCTGCGAGGCGAGAAGCATATCACAGCAGTTTCTACCTGTCATCACACACAGATACACAATACAGCCTGTTATATCTGCCAGTGGAAAGTTGCTGTCGCCCATGCTCATAGTCTTGAAAGAGCTTCATGGTACGTTTGGGCCACGGATTCAACAATGTTCCGCTCACAAAACTTATATTTATACATTTCTGCATCATCGTCTGGGAAAGTGACAGAACGGATCATTAAGACGTGGTTCCAGTCGGTGTTTCTTACACAGATCAATATGCAAACGGTACTGTTAGTTGACTCGTTAACGGGTTATGATCGAGTCGACTTGACAAGAATAATGTCACTGGACAGGCAGTGCAACATTATGACGATACCTACGGACACAACTGGGTTAATACAACCTCTGGACGTGAATGGTTTCAGAATTTGGAAGAACTTCGTACGCAAAGTATCATGAGGTACGCCTTCAGCAACTCAACATCAATTTGCACAGCAGAGACAATATCCCGACACTTCAATCCCTTGTGAATAATCAGCTGTCGTCTCCACGGTACATACGTCTGTTCCAGTACGCGTGGTTTTGTTCCTGATATCTTTCAACACGACCAGATTACTTTACAAATGCAGTTGAGTTTTGTTTTCATCACTTGACGTCATTGGTCTGCGCAGCAGAGTGCAAGAACCCATCCATCATCAAGTGTTCGTGGTGCCAACACTGTTTTTGTTTGGACGATTTCTTGCTTAAATATCATTTTTATGCTACCTTATCAGGAGTAAGCGACTTGTTTCCAGCGTACACCCCTGCATACTGTTATGTTGTACGTACATATGTACGCGTATTTTCGTAGTGATGTCATGTTGATACTCATGCTTTGTACTGATATTACTGTTACTGTTTGTTACATATATGGATCACTTGCTGTTACATTCTACTGTGTAAGGCATTTTTTTTTTTTTGCTACTACTGCCCACACGCATTTTCGTTTCCAGCATGCATCTTATCGTTGTTCCCATTGCGCAATATATGCCCCCCATTGTGCAGTACTGTCTCGCTGGTTGCCTATAAGCGCGGCGTTTGCATCCTTCCTCCGTGTTCTCCCATCTTCGTGCATTGAGATGAATCTGCGTCTCTTTCGCATACGGGCGACGTATACACCCAAAGCAAAAAAAAAAACGTATTTTCCGTTTTCGTTTCTTCTTTCTTCCTGCTCCTTGCCACCCTCTTCGCTCATTTCCGTAGCACATTGTGGCAATGTTGTACGCGTGATTGGTCCATTTCCGGATGTTCTGCTTTCTTCGCATGGGTGCGTTCTACCTCATTACCTTGCGTCGACTATGGGTACGTTTAAACTTTTCCGATATCTCTTCTCGTTCTCGCAATATTCCACACAATCTAATTTTGACCCCATGTTTATGCCCCTATTTGACCCTTTCAATGCGGTTGTTGGCCTATATAAAAATACGTGTCGCTTCTTTTTCGATGTTCTCTATGTCTGTTCAATCTTATCACAATTGGCGTGTTATACCTGGGTACCCTTTCTTGTTAGTCTCGAAAATATAAAGTTGGATAATTTTCAAACAACTAATGCTACGGTGATGAGAAATGATAAATGCACATTATGTGTAAGGCAACATTTCTATGATCGTAACTTTAAATCACCAGGTAGCAAAATTTATGTATATGATGTTGCAAAAGAATACTGACAAGACCACCTCACGAGATTTCTGACATGAAAAAAATGTAGATCTTCGAGGGTACATAAATGCTTCTTTTCGGCACTAATGTTGCCGAGTGCTTGGATAAAGGAACTGTAGAATTCCATATTTCCAAAACCATTAAAAGAACTAAGGCGCCATGGTACTTTCAAAGACTTTATACCTGCTCTATCCAATAATGGATCTTCCAAAATTGTGCAATTGGTGCGCAGGAGTTCCCCCAAATCAAGTAGGGGATTCTAAAAAATTCTCTGAAGTAAAGGTGGGTTGAAATAAGAACCAATGGGAGTACTTTAAAGAACTAACAATAATTTGCTTGTGCTAGATCGATATCTCAAGCCGATTTCCTTTTCGGAACTATTTTTTTTTTAAATATGGGTGGTGGCGTAACTAACAGCAGTAAGAATGTACATACATTTCAACGAACGTTTGATGTATGTATAAGTAAAAGAGGCTGTCATTGTCTTGTTGGATGGTGATTTCGTCTATCACTTGTCTCATACAGAAAGTCGCCTTGTTTGTGCTTATTTCGACTCACTATTTTCTCCAGAGAATGTATGGAAATCCCCTATTTCCTTTGGACAGTTTATTGCAAAAGTTTGGAATATGCATTTTCGGATAGACCAGGTCTCAAGTCTGAGGGTATCAGCAGGCCGCGTCAATTCATTCATTAATGGTACTGGAAATATGAAGCTCTAAAATTCATTTTCCTACGCTTTTGGCAGCGTATAGAGGCGAAACTAAGCAGTTGTGAACCCTCAGTAATCTATACTTTCTTTTTTCTTATTTGCATGTCTGGAATCTTGTGAGTTGGTTTTCTCGGTGTTATTTTGGAACACCCTATATAAAGTAACTTTCTTGATTCGTCTTCAGTTGTTTCCTAAAGATGGTGCTTTTCTTTAACTTTGTATGTATATATAATGTGGTTAATAGCGTGGGACTTCGGTACATGTTTTATCTTCTAAAATATATTAGTAAACCCGAAAATGTTATGTAAATGTGAGATTTTCTATTCAATTTCTTCCTTTCATTGTGCCCCCCCCTTTTTTTTTTCAATCCTGCAATCATTGGTCATGAGTGAGGTCTACTAAGGACGTTGTATCCTAAACATGTTGATGTATTTGTTAGAGAAAAGTCATATTTGATTTTGTTCCTGAAATAACTAAAGCAGAAGTAACTGAATGATGATGCAAAGCGTTGGGTATTTTTGTATTGCTTTGGTGAGTTGTGCAATGGAGAAGAAAAGTACTGAAAGGTGTAATATTCTTTTATTTTTCGTTGCTTATTTGTTAATGAACTTCTTCATGATTTCAAGTAGTTCAAGATCGGTTTTTCACCTCTCTTTTCCTGTATCAACAGAGACTTAATTTTATCGTTGAAAGTGTTGTGTGAAAGTCTTACTTTAATTGCGTAACCTCGTTAGCGAGGATCATAAGAGCCGCTGAAGTAGTTTTGAAATGGCAAATTCATTTTCGCAGGAGTAGCTGCTTTAATTATTCTTCCCTTGTAAAATACTTAGAAGTTAAATTACATAGTTGTATTTTCTTTTTACAACTGGGCGGTGTTCCATGCGTCTCACGCCCGTGCAATCAATAACGATTTAGACTGCATGCAGTGAAACACAATGAATATAACTCGTATTCAAAGGGTTTATGGCTTTACCTGAAAGGTTTCATATTGTGTAAATTTACTTCTTTTCATGTTTGTGACCCGGGCAAACAATTCCTTAATCCTTGCAACATTTTTATTTACTTTTTTCTGTTTCGTGTTCTTCAAATAACCAAGTCGGCTGTCTTTTCTTACCTAGATATTGGTATGCAAAAAAAAAAAAAAAAAAAATCTTGTATAAAAATTTATTTTTCTGCGTGTCTATATTTTTCATAATTTTTTCTTGAACGTTTACAGCAGGAAGAGAGTTACTTTGAGTACTGTAAAAATAGTCTTGATAGATTGTATTTTTTTAAAATAACAACCAATGAAAATTCTCGAGTTGTATTATTTTAAGAGCTAGTGTACTAAACACGACCAAGAATTTCTTGCCTCGGTGATTGAGTAGACCCTCACAACATCAAAAGTTGAAATCTCTTATACGGTGAGTACGTGCCTTCTTTACATTTCGACTTGTCATTCATACTTTGGAAAATAGGCATATTACTGTTATTCCAGCCATATGACCATCCGAAGTATCACATCAAAATCATAAATACTGAAAAGCATAAATAGGTTAAGAATTTCACTAAATTGATACTATACGCATATGAATATGAAAACCAGCTATCTAATACGAATAACAATTTTGAACGAAGTGTTAATATTCCCCTGATATGTGATTTGCAATTTAAAAGTAGAAGTGGATGAAAAGAAGCTTTTGGGTTTTGGGAGCTGTAAAATTCACATTGAAATTCAATTTTGCCAGAACTCTTCTGATCAAATGACCAGTAGAGTGCAGAATAGGCTTTTTCTGAATGAGCCTCAAAATCAGTGCTAGAACTAAACTGTGGAAACACAAGACCCTTCCGAAATCTAAGTAAAGAAGGCTGGTATCTTTAGCCGCACTATATCATTTGGGTCGATAGATATCCATATACTGGGTGGCCAAGACAAAACGCCCGGAAAATGTTTAAATTCTGACACTAAATTTACCCTTGTTAATGAACAAGAGAACTGCCGTTTACAGAAGATGCTGGAAGTGGCAACCGTTGACGTCGATGCAGTGCTGTGTTCGATTTAGTGCGAATTATTCTGTGAATGAATAATCTTTCTTGGAGATGTGCATAAGTGTTGCACCAAGTTCTATCTGAACATATGAACAAGACCTGAATTCTTATGTATTGGTAGATGAGGAAGCTGTAGCAGTGGTAGAATTCTGAGCAGATTTAGGACGAGCCTTTTTCTGTGAATTAGAATCTTGACGACGTTTAAGAGCAGTCTGGGGTGTCTTCCATCCACGATAATTTGCCGGATGATCACCCCCACAATTTGCACATTTTGCAGGCTCATCATGTGTTTTCTTAGGGCTCAGGTGAGCTAAATGAGGGCCCGTGCATTTCACGCAGCGAGGCTTATTATAGCAGTTTTTTTTAGTGACCAAGGCACTGACATTGGTAGCACTGCAGGAGTCCAGGGGCTTTATATGGTTCATCAGTAACCGTGCAGCTTAAAATATACCAGTTAATGTACCTTCTATGAATGTCTGGCACTTTCGAAGAGATGCAAGAAATAGTGGATAAGGTATTTTACCATGAGTAACTTTGTCTTTGCCATGCAGCTGTGACACTTCTAGAACAGGAAACTCCTGGTCCAATAGATCTTGATATATGTCTTTTGTGGGGGGTATCAGTGGGAAGCTTGCGTATGACCACTTTCAAGGGTCGATCTTTTTTAGGCAGCTCTGTGGCATACTGACATTTTGCTACTGACAGTATTCTTCATTTTATCATAATCGGCCTGTGTTTGCACCTGAAAGCGTATGTAATCGGAGGCGTGTTTGACATGTGGTTGGATTTGACAAATTGCGGACAAGGTTTTACCGAAGTGATATTTGTCTACAATTCCATATATGAAGATAGGTGAGGGTTTCGAAACATCAGTTTCAGACCCGGCAGTTGATTGTCATCTTCGGTATTTAGCGATTCAAACACATTGGAAGTTTTAACTGCCGTTGCAGCAGGTAATTGCAGGCCCGGTTTGGCGACGAACACTGAAACTATCCATATCTATGTATTGTGAGGATACGAAAGAATCAGATTGGCTAGCTTGGTTTGGAGATTTATCATGAGAATTAACGTTAGGAGGCGTGAGTGAGGTAATTTGGTCAATAGGTGGTACCGCTACTACGTTAGTAGAGTGAGAAGTTTTCCATGAGAATCGACCTTTATCATACAGGTTCATGCGTTTGACAAATCTGAGCTTTTCATGTACTCGTTTGTGTGTATCAAACGTATTGCGCGTCTTGTAACAAGGCCTTTTACATATTCAGCTTTTACACGCTTTTAATCTTCTAATTAATTAGCATCTAGGTATTGACGTGACAAAGATAAGGGGTTCCCCCGTATCGGGACGGGCGTAAGCCATAGTGCTGTTACCGCCCATAAAATACATTTTATCTTATCGTAACACTTCCAGACTCACTTTGCTCTTTGTCTAACGAAACCCACTAAACTGGACGGCTATAGATTACGTAAAACACTCACACGTGATCAGTACTTCACAGAACAAGACCCGACGAGGTCACTTTCACACACTCACGTGCACAACAATATTCGAATACCCTCTTCCGCACATGCTCACTTCACCACTGTACCGCACAGCCACAGTTTACTGGACGCACCCTATCCGTGGGCACACTCTGAAGACACTCATCAACTTGTTCTCACTCGTGGACTTCTTTACGACACCCTACTTTCTTATTCTGTATACCTCACTTCACTATACTGAATAAACCAACATTGCAGACACTCGGTATTTTGTTCCCACTCCTGGGCTGTTCTTTACGACATGCACCCAATATACTGTATGATATTGCACTACAATGCACAAATCAGTGATACCGATGTTTGGAACCATGCCTCATTTGAAAAGGTAACCGCAGGGTTCGTAGTTCCAAACCCTTCAGTTCACGAAAACTATAACGAGCACCGGATAATAACGAGCGGGTGCACTAAAACGAAACTGTCTCTGGTTGAGTGAAAGAAATGCAAACTTTAGTGCAGATTGGACTAAATGTGAATTTGTATAATGGACAAGCGTACACAGGCACTCATATGTACAGACATTTTTACTAACTGGAAATAGATTTCTGTACTTTGGTTATTTTGTACTATACAATGTTTGAACCTTTCAATGTTACTTAATCTCATACATGGAATTCAGGAATAATTGAACTATACAAAATATGAGTAACACGTTTGCAGTTCAAACCTACTGAGCAAATAATGTTCTTGCTTTAAAAAGTGTGTATTTTTTTTTATTATATATTTTTCCCCTCATTTTAAGATATTACGGATGGAATAGTACAACGAAAGCTTTTAAATTTGATTTCTAACTACTTACCGTTTCATATTCCGTTCGTGCAAGTTATAAAATTATATTTGGAATGAAGTGAGCAAGCGTCTATGTCAGAAAATATTGATCTCATCGAATTAGTTCGTTCTTCTTTCTTCAGCTTTCTTTGTGTGATGAAGAGAAGGTGTGTGATACTCTGAAAGTTAAATCAAAGTCATTCCCTGGGAGTCAGATTTCAATGAAAGTCATTGTCATCTCATCGCCTTTGTCTTCCATAATGGAACCGAATATTGCTGTCTGACTAAACGTGTTAAATATACATAGTTCCTCAAAATTTATTTGAATGCTGAGACAATATGCAATATTTATTAGAAAGATTGTTTCCATTGTGTTATATCTTTTGCACACACAATTATCAGTAGAGCCAGGATTATTACCTCAGTTTTTCTCTTCCCGGTCTGTCTGCTCTGTTTTTTGCGTCTTTCGTTTCTTCCTTTGAAGACATGTAGACAGAATTTGTTCTTGACTTCCAAAGCGTAGTCATTGAATGACGTTAGCTAAATACAGTTTCGGAAATCATCACTTTGCTTATTATTATTATTTTCTAGTAGAAGTTTTATCCTGTAAAGGCATATGTATCGAAATTCTGTACTGATTAAGCTAGAGATGCGAAATAGATTTTTTTTTTAATCTTCTAAAACTATAAAATTCCAGGTAACCCGATGGTTAAAAAAAGTCTGATTCGTAAAAAGCGTTTCCGGGTTGAGCGATTCTTGTTATCGGAGTTTACACAGCATCTGAAGCTATAGCTTACCTCTGCCTTTTAATTTACTCTGACCTTGGGAATGGGATGGAAAAGGCTTTTACCTTCCCCTATCAAGACGTTCGCATGGTATGACTTAATGTAAAACATTAACATAACCTTAAAACTAGGAAGTAATTTAAAAGTTATTACTTATAAGATACTAGATTATAAGA
>JAGDQP010021269.1:15863-31987 GCA_022664845.1 Lepisma saccharinum
TCGAAGGTGATGACGGCCTACACAACACACGGGAAAACCACATCGGGGAAGCGGAACAGTGGGCGGAAGAAAAGCATCAGTGACAGGGCACGCCGGGTATTAAAGCGCATTGTCACGCGGAACCGTCGTGCCACTGCGGCGCAAGTGACGGAGGAACTCAATCAGCACCTCCCCCAACCTGTTTCGACAATCACAGTCCGCCGCGAATTACATGACATGAACTTACGGGGTCGTGTTGCACGGGCGAAACCTCTCATCAGGGATCAGAACGCTTTAGCACGCCGCAAATGGTGCCGCGACCATGTAACTTGGACCGTTGACGACTGGAAACGTGTGGTATGGTCGGATGAGTCACCATTCACCCTATTCCAAACCACGGGCCGTGTTTATGTGTGGAGAACGCCCAAAGAAGCGTATGATCTGCAGTGTCTCCGCCCAACTGTGAAACATGGCGGTGGCACGGTGATGCTGTGGGCAGCAATATCATGGTTTTCATTGGGTCCTGTGGTCACACTTCGCGAACGCATCACTGCCAACGATTATGTCGCAATTTTAGGAGACCACTTGCATCCTATGGTCCGGATGTTGTTCCCGGACAATTACGCCATATTCCAGGATGATAATGCACCCATTCACACAGCTGGAGTTGTTGCAGCGTGGTTTAATTAACATCGGGATGAAGTTCAACACCTCCCCTGGCCCGCCCAGTCCCCAGATCTCAACATAATTGAACATCTGTGGTCCATCTTGGAAACACGACTCCGGCGACGATTTCCACCTCCATCCTCTCTCACAGAACTGGCCGATGCCCTGCACGAGGAATGGTGTAATATTCCACTTGCTACCATTCACGACCTCTATGCCTCCATCCCACGTCGCATCAAGGCTGTTCTGAAGGCGAAAGGTGGCCCGACACCATATTAATCTGGTAAGTTGCACTTTCGTTCAGGTGTTTCCATTATTCTGATAAGCATCTGTATGTACCTACACTTTGTATAAATCTTCTCACAACGCGTTCATTGTTCATTAAATTCGTAGTGTGTTGTTATAATTTTGTTTGATAAATCAGTGTTTCGTATCTCTTCAAACTTCGTCGAGTTGATTGATTGTCTGGATGAATCTATGCGATCATTTAACCCGAGGAAATTTGAAGTAATCAAACGAAACTTGCTAGATTAATGAAAGAAAAATTCAATTATAGCGCTGTAATATAAAAGTAATGAATTGTAAATATGCTGTGATGAGCTTCTCTGTTATTATTATGCCGATAATTTCAGTGATTCACCGCTTTCAAAGATGATCTATTATTATTATTAAAAGGCAAAGACTGTAACATGAAATTGATACATACGAATCATAGCAGTGCGCAAACCTTTGGAGCTGTGAATTTTAAAACATCTTGTAATAAACTTGGAAATCTAGCGAGAATACCATAATCCTTCATATCGCTCAAGGGTTGTTGGTATAAGCTGTTCTGTTAGAGTAAATGCTTAGTATGAAAACCATAACAAGTAGTGCGTAATCTCATAATTTATTGTATTGTGAGTAATTCCAAAACGAGCTTATGAGCTACTTAAGGTGGGAGCTACATTTGGTTAAAATGGACTCCAAATCACTTCGTTCAATACTCCCCCCTACCAGATTTAAACCGGAAGTGCACTCACAGAAAGTGAACGTACTAAAACATGGGATGAATCGAAAGCCCATTGTGCTACCGAATTAGAGCAACCCAAAATGTTTGTGAATGACATTCCTGTGAAATTGTGTTTGCGACGTCAAGTGGACAGAATCCTGTAATATTTTGAAAAACGCATAGAAAATTTCGGTGTTCGATTTCCCGATAGAAAGACTACCGATTGCTGATAGGATGCTCAGTCAATCATGCTACCAGGTGACACGATTGAACCCTTTGCACGTTAAGGATATCTGTGGCCTCAGCTGAGCTAGCCCCACTCGACTTGTCATCAATTCCATGGGAATTGCACGATCTGCTTCTCAACTAAAAATCTCCACATGAAGTGGAATACGTCTTCTTTCGACCCCAGTAGAAGAAGGCTGGTTGACCTGAGGACAGAGTGTGGTCGTGTCGCTTCGAAGCCCAAATTTTTAAGCACCCAATCGGCAATCGGGAGACAGGGATTAGAATCCTCAGTAGGGTGACGGCCGAGGTTCGTTTGCATATTTCAGATAATTAGCTTATATCTTGACAAATATTTTAAATGTGTTATTTCATCAAAAGATAGAAACTTGATCTGATAAAGGATTATTATGTAAAAATGTAAATCTATCGTTTCGGGTAACATTACAAAGCTCATATTTGTTCTCTCGTGCATGGGCACAGGTCGCACCACTCTGAAGCCAGTTCTTGAATCATTCCTAAGAATTAAGTTAAATGGAACTCGTTTTAATTTCACATATTACTGTATAATTCATTAATCATTTCTGTCTGACGAACTATCTTTCAAATGTAAATATAAGATCTAATATTTACTAATTCTGTATATATATACAGCTATTCCTCTGTATTAGAGCGTACTGTTGTCAATTTCTTGAAGTTGTGTGTATAGTTTAGAAATTTCAGATTTTTATGGTCTATTTGATGCAATGGAAAATCCTTAGAGATGTTGTTTCTATCCTCGTTAAATATCAAAATATATTGTACTCAAGATAGCGATATATAACTTTTGTTAGCAATTACAGGGGTATAAAATTATCGGAGTTAAATGTGTTTAAATGCATTACAAGGGTAACTGCCTGGAGAGGTTTTTCTGTTCCTCTGTATTCACCAACGAGCACTAAATATTTGTCTGATATTGATTACTGCATGGCTCATGTACTTTGAATACCACATTTTGCCCTTTCCCCTTCCATGCATCGAATGTGTTCAACAGGCTCAGGTTGCTGTATACAGCGTGTGCAGTGACGCCGTTTTCCGGAGTCTTTCAATTTTTTTGATTGCTCCATAAGGGGGTTAACGCTTGGCCAAATTGCACTTGAGTGTGGTGTGTTTGTGCAGGAGAGGTGGGAAAGCTGGCAGGTGGACTGACGCTGTTAGACAGTATGTTGCTTATACTTTGCTGATATTTCGATGTTCCGTACGCTTCACTTAACGAACATATATATGTATGCAAATACATACGAGAATAATATTTTTAAAGGATGTATTCATACAATCATGTGAATGTGGCCCCACAACATTTTTCTTCCAAAAGAAGTTTTGATAATGAAAATGTTGTAGTTCTCAAATTTGTTTTCTGTGTGATTTCACTTGTGTTAAAAAATTACGAAATTCGGGTAAATTTGAAGATTGCACACCGCTCTGGAACTAAACTATTTTGGAAATATGTTGTAGGCTACCCCCACGATGTGCATCATACTGCAAGATGAAATTGTTCCAACAGTGCTAAGCCTCTAAATAAGGTAACCACAATATTTATAAACATGATTTAATTGATTTGGGAATGTAGGGTCACACACAAGCATCAGCTTCTATGAGTCACCCATGATGTAGTGGAAAATGTGTCAAAGTAAATCCGATCCATAATATTTCCTCAGTCACAGTAGGCTGGGATGTATTAACTAGCGAACCATTCACTGCTTCTAGTTCGTTTTCGCCTCTATGCTAATAATTTGAATTTACATTATTTGCAATAATAATTCTGGAAATAATTTAGAGACAATATGAAATAATTCATTTTATACTGGTCATTTTAGGCATGTATACTTATTGCGAAGACGAAGGGGACTTGAATAAAGTAAGTTGACAGAACTTCTAAAACATCCAAACATAACGTCAGTCAGAAGTCGTCTTTCAAAGTTGGAGACGGAACTCTGTATGTGCAATATGCGGTACCAGTAGCCATGGTGCGGATCCTTGTAAGTCACTGAAACCTCAGTGTGTTAATTGCAAGTGTGATCACACGGCCTGGTCGCGTGACGGTACTATTTTTCAGGAGGAAAAACGCATTAGAGAGCTAATGGTATTAGAGAAAATATCCGCTGGTGATGCTAAACGTCGATTAAGAGTCTCAGCGCACCCTTCCCTCTGGTGCGTTTTTACATGTTGTAGCCAGGATACCAGTTAAAACTGTCTCGGTTGGTACCCAGACAGTTAATCTATCAACTCAAACCGAGCCTGATGTGCATGTAGACCCTCGGACGCCTCCCAAAGGATCAGAGACTTCTCACAATATGCCGATACAAAGTCAGGGACAAAAACCACCTGTGCAGAGTTCTAGAACTCCACGGGTTAAGACTACTTTTAGTCCCTATAAAGCCTCCAAATTAGCTCGAACTTCGCCTCTCGCTACAAGCATTAAGACTTTGACGAACGTTTTGGCTGCACAATTAGCTCAGGAAGAGTCTGCACATCCTATCCATCAACCAAGTTGATCTTTGTCCTCAGACATGGTTGAGGACCACCTGATGGATGTGGATTTTAATCTCGTTGGAAGGAAAGGGAAACCGAGATCTAATCTTATACGGTAATATTTTTACTTGTTTTTGCAGAGAGTTTTATGATTTCCGTTTATTTTATGATTATGCTCCTTAGCTCTTAAGTTTTATGGTGTATTTTTGTTTTATCTTGTGAAGGCCCATTTGCAGGCTTTCTCGTTATACTGGCCATTTACACCAGTAGGTTGTGTGTGAAGACCTTTTACATCTTCATCTTTTATATCTTCTTTTTTATTATTTGAATCAACAGCTAAGTTCTGACATGACCAAGATAAGGGTCTTTCCCGTATCGGGACGGGCGTAAGCCATAGTGCTGTTACCGCCCATAAAATTCATTTTATCTTATCTTGGAGACGGAACTGAAAATGGCGTGGGGGCAGGTAGGGAAGGGCGAAGATGCATCTCAGGCTGCAAACATTCGTGTCGAAACTCTGCGGGAAGTTAAAATATATTTGTGTCAGTGTCCTGCGCAAACGGAAGGTTCTTCAAGGCAAATTGTCTCTCCGACCTATACCGAACTCTGTGCTTTCTCTTTTTGTCTTTGCGTAGCATTATCTTCTTTCTTCAACCATCACTTCTGTTGTTTCTTTTATTATACAATCTTTGTATTCTGTCTTAACCAATTTATTTATCTCTTTTTATTTATTTTCTCGGGTTCTTCTCTCACATACTCTCTGCACAACTTTCTCATTACTTATCTTTTGTGTGTGGTTGATTCTTCCCCTTCCACATCCACGTTTCGAAGGCTTCTGAGTTCTTTTCATCACTCATTCGTAGAGCCTACGTTTTGGGTCCATATGATACTATACTCTTTATTTATTATTTTCTTTTTTTGAATGCCTTTTTTCCTTGCGTATTCTCATTTATATATATTTTTCGTACTTCATAACTTCTCATAATATTTGCTGGATACTAATATATGAGGTTCCTTTTCAAAACTTGAAATCCTTTTTGCTTATTCTACACAGTGGCCGTAGTTGGTAGAGCGTTGACTTAGCCATCACAGGGGTCTGGAAATGATCTCAGCAGCCGATGGTCTTGTCACACCAGTCAAATCCCGTAATAGTATCTTCAAACTAGCCCTAGCCGACTTTCCCATATCCTTTCCCTACTCTATGCCAGTCTATCCCAAAGTTGTCTAAAAGCCGTAAATACCTTCAAATTCTTGTCGATCCTTTCTTCCACAGGGGAATATAAAATGATGAAATATATATATTCTTGAAATTCCATAAAGGCATAGTATAATAATAATAATAATTATTAACTAACTCTATGGCTTATGGAACTCGCAAGTTCATCGCTGCAGTAACAAACGTTCGCCAATGGATTCTTCCCTGGGCAATATAAAGCCAGTTTTCATCACGAACACGTACTTCTCGAAGATCTCTTCTAATATTGTCCTCCCAACGACGTCTCGGTCTTCCCAATGGCCTCTTTCCATCCGGCCTTCCAACCAGGATAGAATATAATCTTAGTTTTCCCCCCATCCGAGCTACATGGCCTGCCCACCTTAGTCGTCATGATCTGATATTTTTACAACATCTGGTGAATCGTACAGTCCGTGGAGTTCTTCATTATGCAGTATCCTCCACTCTCCAGTCATCTCGTCGCGTTTCGGCCCGTATATCTTTCTCAAAACCTTATTTTCAAATACACGTTCATTTATGTTCATCTGCTAGGGTCATACTCCAACTTTCGCAACCGTAAAGAATTACTGCACCGTTCTGTATATTTTTAATTTCAATTTCCTTCATATTAATCGCGATGTTAGAAGTTTTTGGACTGAATAGAATTATGCGTTTCCCGATACTAAGCGACATTTTATTTCTTCCGTGACCTCATTTTAGCTTGTTACGTATGCTCCCAAGTATTTAAATTTGTTTACTTTCTCTATGACCTCTCTAATTCTTACGTTTTTATTTCCTTCATTCCCTGTGTTTCGGTTTATCATGCATTTTTTTTTATCTATGTTTACCTGTAGACCTATCTCATCGCACGTTTCTACTAAGACATCGGTGTTGCTTTGTAGTGCATCTATATCGTCCCCTATTAAATCTACAACATCCGCGTGTACGAACAGTTGATTCAAACCATTCAGTTATAGTCCCTTTTTGTCCCCTTTAATTTTTAAAATCGCATATTTTAACGAAAAGCTAAACAGTAGTGGGGACAACGCATCGCCTTGCTTTAATCCGTTGCGAATCTTGAAACTATCTGACATATTATTACCTATCCGTACTCTGCTTATGGGGTCACTGAGACACATCTTCACTAGTTGAACCAATTTTTTCGGAATTCCAAATCGTATCAGCATACTGTATAACTTTTCCCTTTTGCTAGAATCATATGATTTTTTAAAATCAATGAATAACTGATGAACCGTCCCACTGTATTTCCATTTCTTCTCAAAAATTTGTCTCAAGGCAAAAATCTGGTCCAACGTGGATCTAATTCTTCTAAATCCACATTGGTGATCTCCAATTATTTCATCTACGTATACACTTGGTGTGTTAACAGAATATTACTTAATAATAATAATAATAATAATAATAAGAAGAAGAAGAAGAAGAAGAAGAAACTGTTTGTATAAGTTTGCCAATAGAGTTATTCATTAACCTCAATCACATATTCCCAGACTTACTTGGTTTACCGATCCCTTTTCAGAAAAAAGGTACTAAGTTCCCCCCACCACACCTTGGAAACGTACCGTTTTTAAGCGTGCAAATAGAAAGATATAGTGACAAATTTCTGTTCTTCTATGTATCTATATTTCAGTTTCATACGTATCGATATTAATTTCAATGCTCTAAGATAAATTGTGAATAACAATAACAACATCGGGTATGAGATAACTATGTAATCTGTTAAGTTGAAGATTTCTCAAATAAATCCTTAATTTGTGAGTTTCATATGGAACTTCCATATATCCATTTGTTATTGTTCTTTTCTCAGCGTTAGTGAGTATTCTGTAACATGGAAATCAGTATTAGACATCTTTTTTTTTTTTTTTTTTTTTTTTACGATTTTCATTTTTTTCGATTCTGCTAGTGAACAAGCTGGATTTTTGGTAATGTATGTCTGAGTTGTTCCTGTTCTATCAAATGACGTTATAAAATCATGTCTTAGGTGCTGAAAGTTAATCTTCCCTTCATTTTTCCAACATAAAAGAGACAGCTATGGATTCCTTTCGAACGAACTGGCTTCCACTAGGAACAGCTGCATTAACTTGATATGATAAAAATGCAATTTGGCAGTTTGTTCCCGGTATTGGCGCGAGGATTTTGGAAAAGAGGTTGTACGGATGAATTCCACCGCCACTCTGGTAATCCCATTCCCGACCTCTGTAGTGATGGATGGGGCGACATCGACTAACGTGGCTCTCGACAACGTCCCAATTCGTTCCGGACCGCTATCTGACGTCACTCCGAGATTTATGCGAGGTTTCGGAAAATGCGTCTTCCAGCGCACGAGGATGTGCAACAACAGGTGTGTGTAAGAAATCATAAGGTGAAAACAAAGTCCGCAGAACAGATTTAAACGAAATATTTCTTTAGATAGTATTTTGTGTTGGCTGTATACCGTGCCTAAGGGCTAATCCCGTCAGTGTTAGGGATGACGTCACTGGACGAGCACTCTTCTCCGATTGGGCATTGGTAAAGTAACGGTCAGGGTCTTAGTTAAGGTTCGGTAGTGGTATTCGCCTGATGTAACTTAGCAAAATCTTAAGCCTCAGTATGGGTAAACGGCAGCTTCGATCTCCCCATTGCAGATCCGAAGTCGGCTTCTGGAACCTTTATAATTGGTAAACGTTCTTTTTTTTTTATGACTCATTCCTCCTTAAATAAAATTACAAAAGTAAATATCGGAACAATTGAGTAGCTGGGCCAGTCTCTTCTGCATTCTGTTGTGGAAGGCTCGATCAAAACGATACTGACTATTTTGTCATCGCATTCATCTCGTGAGTGATCTGAAGGTAATTAAGAACGCGTGCCAAAAATATTATTCAGCGACATTGGTTTTTAAGGCAGGAATGCTCGGTTGCTGTCGTTTCAAGCTATCGATTGATTTTGTCGGTCATTCAGGCTGTCAACTGGTTTTGTAAGTTCTGTTATTTGGATTATTGACTTTACTACACAGAAAAGATGACCACTCGCGGAAGCACTGGTAAAGTGAAAGGGTTTGAAAGCGAACCTGGGCTTTACACACGGTACCATTAATAAAGATTAGCGTTGTTAGGCAGAGAAAAGATCCCAAACAACCTCAGCTAGGACATTCGGAGTGCCCTGAACCCCCTGATTAGAAGCTGACCACTTTACTTCTGACAAGCAAACGTACTCATGGGGCAGAAAATATTTATATATTTGTTTCTTTCGTCATACTTAGAATGTCAAAGGTTTTCACTTGTTGTAACCAGAATACTAGTTAAAACTGTGTCGATTGGTACCCAGATAGTTAATGTATCAACATGAACAGAGTCTGATGTGCATGTAGACCCTCCGAAGCCTTCTAGTGACTCAGAATTCTCGCAATATCCCGACACAGATTCAGGGACAAAAGACACCTGTGCAGAGTTCTACAGGTTAAGACGCTCCACGAGTTAAGATTACTTTTAGTCCCAATAAAGTCTCAGAATTAGCTGGAACTTTGCCTCTCGCTACAAGCATTAAGACTCGGACAAACGTTTTGGCTGCTCTAGTAGCTCAGGAAGATTCTGCACATACTGTCGATGAACCGAGTTCCTCTTTGACCTCAGACATGATCGAGGACACAGGTGGATATGGATTTTAATCTCGTGGGAAGGAAAGGAAAAATTAGATGCAAAACTTAACTTAAACAAGAAAAAATTTACCGTTTTGTAGAGAGTTTTCTGATTTTCGTATATTTGATATTATTATGCTTCTTAAGTGTTAACTTTTATGCTGTATTATTGTTTTATCTTGTGAAGGCCCATTTACAACCTTCCTGTTTTTAATTTGTTATGCTAAAGGCTCTATACATCTTTAGTTTGTATTAATCGTTATACTGGCCATTTACACCGATAGGCTATTTCTGAAGACCTTTTACATATTCAGCTTTTATATGGTTTTATTACTTTAATAAACAGCTTAGTTTGACGTGACAAAGATAAGGGGCATTTTCCGTATCGGGACGGGCGTATGCCATAGTGCTGTTACCGCCCATAAAATTAATTTTATCTTTAGAATGTCGAAGTGTGGGCGAATGCAAATTTTGGCCACGAGCGCAATTAGTTTGGGATATATCGATGATATAAAAGTCAAGTTCTGACCGCGGAAACTGGTCAAAACGTATGGAAATACCGATATGTTCTTTACTTGCTGAAAGAAATTGAAGATAAATACACGGTAATAGATACTGGGTGGAAGGTGCTACCTGTTGGAATGTATGTTCTTGGCAGTCGTCACCTTGAAGTCCGCAATACTGAATCTTCGATTAATTTTCTTAAATGGAGAGGGGTGGGTCGTGCAGTATGTTTCTCTGGGCTGGAATTTTACCAGAAATATATGTGTGAAGTCAGTTTTTCCTTAAATATGTTTTTGTGGGAAATAAGGGTGCCGCTTCCATGGGGGTAATGATGCAATTACCTGAAAACGCCCATTTTGTTTTGTAATAACGGAATAAATGAAAGCCATATGAATTCAAATCCATATCGACAGGACAGTATACCCATGAACAATTTGTGTGCATTGATATTAGATTTCCGTCGTTATTTGAAAATAAAATGGGCGTTTTAGGCAATTGCATCGTTACCCTGTACTAGTGCTACATACCCATATTTCTTATGTTAATACATGTACGGGAAAACTGACATCAGAAATGTATTTCTCGTAAAATTCCAGCCCAGAATGACATATTACACGACCCGCTTCCCATTTAAGAAAATCAATCGAAATTCAAGATGGCAGCTATAAAGAACATACCCTCCGAAAGGTAGCGCCTTACAGCCAGTACTCATTACCGTGTATTTGTCTTCCATTTCTTTCAGCAATTTAAGAAGATGTGTGTATTTCCACACATTTTTACCTCTCTCCACAGACAGAATTTGACTCCTATATCATCGATATCTCCCAAAGTAATTGCGCTCGAGTTGCCAAAATTTTGCATGAGCACATACTTGGACATTCTCAGCATGTCGGAAGAAAAAATATAATTATTTTCTGCCCCATGAGTATGTTTGCTTGTGAGTTATTTCTCTTGGTAAAAAATATAATACCGAGTCTCATAACGATATAGTAATTACTAGAAGTTGACTTTGAGCCTCAGGTAAGCAATACTTTGCAAGATTATTTTCCCTCATTTGGAACTACGGCGCTGCCGAAGTTTCACTGTGAATTTGATTCACATTTATTGTTTGTCTTCAGAGATCTTTCACAACCTTCCATTGAAACATATAATTTTCAGCCGACCGTAAAAAAATTTGAGGCCTTTTTTTTCATATTGAAATTCTTTATACAGCCTGTGGCACTATTTTATTTGAGAGTTCTCTTTTATTGTTTCAATAAAAAAAAAGAAGCATATTCTCCGATTAATGCGATAACAATAAAATCCTTCTGTGTATCTTGATAGGGACCAGAGGGACCAAACATCAAAAGAGTCGTGAATTCAGTTTAATTCGTCTTTTTTGTCCAAACAAGTGAAGCGAAGCTTGAGATGCATTGAAAACAGTCGTTTCATTTCAGAATGGCGGGTGTAAAGATACTCTACATATTGAGTTTAGTACCAGAAGTGGAAGAGTTGTTTTGATAAGTACCATCATACCTTCCATTGATTTTGTGATCTTAAAAGAAAATGATTGCCTAATTACATTAATTTTATGTATGCTTTTATCCTTCGAAGTGACATTATTTCAACTAGACACTCGGGGACGACAGATTCATGTTGTATATGACACTTCTATCCGTTTGTTTTATTTTCCTAAATATGTGCAGTAAGTATTTTTTATTTCTCTTAAAGCGTGTCGATGTGGTAGCATAGCGTGCGTGCGTAATCGGGTTCAAATCCTGGAACAAGCCATCCTGACACGTCTTTCTTCTTAGCCAAACCAGTCCAATTCTACGTTGGTATCTTAAAAAGAAGTTATAGGTCATCTAACATTCCAAATTTTGTTATTCTATCAGGGAACTTGTAAGTGATCAACCACGGAAAAAATACATGGAGCTTTCAGTTGCATTAAAGGCTATAAATAGTCCAGTCTAGCGAACATAACTATAGGTCTAACATGTTAACTCGGACGTAATTGATAAATTCCTCAAATTTTGCACACACAATCCTAAGGTGAATGTATTGACATTAAAACTTCCATGCGTCTTTCTTTCAATTTCTTCTGTAGCAAGCCTTTTATAAACTGTATCAGCTATGTATTGTTAGGTTTGTCTTGCTTCATGCTGCATAAAAACAAAAATGCTCTTGAGCAGATACGTTTCTCATACTTTATGCATTATTATAAGATAAAACGTTTAATCCCATTATTCATACTTCCGTTGTGTTTTAAAATACTTCAACGGTGTAAATTATCACAGAACGTGCAGGCTATTCATTGCCTACATTTTGTTCAGGCATGTTTTTAAATTGTATGAATAATGTAGCTGAGCTAGGAGACTGTTTCTGTGATGAGTTTACTTTCACTCTAAACTGGAGTGACTCACACAATTCAATTATTATAAAATTTTGGAGAGTTTCAGAACAACGAACATGTCTGGATTCCAACCGATCTAGACGGAAGTATTTGTATATGGTAATTTATTATTGTATGCTACAGTTATCGACTGCAGCTTTTCCTGTTTTCTTAAAAGATCCTATAATGCATTTGTAAAAGGCTTTTCCTCTAAGGAGTTACTTCATGCACAGAAACTACTTAAGTTCTCTGTGAGAAATCGTTGATAGAGACACAGACAGTTGAAGATTCGATAGGTGTACGTAAATGCTTGTTGCAGCCAGTAAGCACAGAGAAAAAATATCTCGATGGAGAGTTGTGGACCTATGGGTTTGTGCTACACGGTATCGGAAAAGACACACTTGCTAAACAAAGTCTGATTTAAGGGATACGGCTAATACGTAATTACGCTGAAGTTAACTCACGTGGACTGTTACACTGTTAACTCAGTTTGGCTTCAAGAGTTGTGTAGTCACTCGTTAACAGTGCTATCGATCCCGTTTAAGAAGATGGAAAATGCCACCAGCAATACTGCCATACATTCTGCAATCCTGAAGCAACAGCATCGCAGCAGACCTGTAGAATCGGAGAAGCACATACCTGTTGAAAATCTGTCAGTTCGTGGAAAGAGAGAATGAGTATCAGTACTTCGTGGAGATAGTTGCTTTTAATTTCTTAATTAGGTCTAGTCATGACGAAAATAAAATGTGGGGGTTAAAAGCTAAAGCTACGATCTCTACTTTTTTTAGAAACTGAGATTTTGTTGGCATTGTATAGAGTAAAGTGTCTACTTTAAGATAGTAAAACTCTTAGTAGCAAAAACAGCATAGAAATATTTATTTTTAATAGTTGTCAGCAAAATTAGCAATGTCGGCAAAATCCAGTACCACCAGTCGGAGCGTTCGATTCAGTCACATGGCCTGTATCTGTCATAACTGCCTGCTGCTAACAGCTAATTGTCTTTGTTATTGGTGTGGATTGACATTGTCTTTTACACTGTGTAATGCTAAGTTTTTTTTAAATATGTTAATATTGTTAGCTTTTTAGAAAGTTAGTGCAATGGAACCTGACTTAAAAGATAGCAATTCTCCTGTATCGCCTAGAAGAGCAAGGAATCGGCCGAATCGCTCTGAAAATTGAAATGAAATGTCGCTAAAAAAATGACAATGACAATAAATATATTTTCATGTTGATAATGTTTGTCTTAAAGTTAACTAACTTCACAAAGCTATGTACAAATGTTTTATACGTTGTAACATTAAAAATAAGTTACTTTTAAATATGTGCCTCGCTTATTATTTCCCTAATGCTTTATTTTTATTTTTATGACAACGCTAGAATAATAAAGTTTTGAATTATTAAGAAACCTTTAATAGTTTATGAAAAGTGTTTAAAAGTTAGACAAAGTCTATCGATAAAAGTTAACAAGTTCTTACGTTAGTAGCTAAAACAGCAAAATCCAAATCTTATTACCAAAATCAGCAATCTCCAAACACAAACACCCTGTAACTATTTAAATAATGAAGGTAAAGTCCTAATTTTCTAACCTGAAGTTTACAGTAACCAGTTCTGAGTAATGGTTGGTACCGTTACTGTGATTGCAACAAAGAGAACGGGGGGTCATTATTTCTACTGCATCAGATCTTAAAGAGGGTATACAAGAATACATATGAAGTCAGAACTGATAGTAGATGACCATTTTAAGTTTTTTTTTTTTTTTTTTTCAATTTTGCTTTCAAAATTTACAAGTGAACTTTAATAAAATAATCACTTTACATCATTAAAAATTGTTTAAAACGTAAAAATAACCGAATAGTAATACTATAATTTCATTATTTTTCATTGAATTTTAAGACACTTGTGTGTGAAAGAAACTAGTTGACTTTAACAACACGGAAAATTCCAATTATGTTTCATGCTTCCTACTCGGTTTACGAGGTCTTGAGTGTCAATTACATCATATGCTGTTATGGTGTTACAGTTTATAGTAACATTTTTTTATTAAGAATATATTTTGTAAACGAAGTTATTTCCTTGTTGGTTTGTGTATCAATATTTTTACAATTTATTTTCAAATTTCACTTGAGAGAGAGAGAGAAAACAAAATTCGGATTTGCTTCCATTTGTTCCTCATTATTCGCTTTAATTGGGGATTGAACATCTTCGTCCTGCGGATATCTGTTTTGAATGAAGTTTCCTAAGTCCTGGAGTATCTTCTCGAGGAAATCGACGGAATTCTGTTGACCGTGTAAAATTCTAGAAGAGCTGTAGCAACATCAAGAATAATAATAATGATAATAATAAAACCGTTTGACTCTCGGTAGGCATTTAGTTGTTTGTGAGCTGTAGGTTCCTGTTTGCTTATTTCACTTTTATGGTATCTTCCTGGAAGTCTTGGCTAGAGTAGATTGATTCCTGACTTCCACTTCTATTGCTTTGTTTCCATAGCATTGAATTTTTTTAAATAGTTACTTTTTTGGTTAATAGCAATTCCCATGTTGTATCAGCTCCCACTACCCCAACTGATCAGTCGTAGCTCAGTTAGTGAAGCATTGGCTTCGAACTCGGAGTCCTTGGCTTAATCCAAGCGGCCAGCTATGTTGACTGAAGGTTTCCCAGTTCTTTTCCTCATTTACACCAGGCTAATGCTGCGATCGCACCTTCAAAACTATGTACTGGTCGAGTTTCTTCCCTAACCTTTCAACATCCTCTCCTCTTCCGTGTTTTACGTACCAAAGGCCATAGCTAAATAAATTTAAACAAATACATTGTAGCCGGAGAATAGTCTGACATTTCATACACAAAATATACTTTTCCACAGACGATAATACCATTGAGGAGTTCGCTGGAAGAACGGCTTAGCCGTGCTCAAGTCGTTTTTCCGTTTCTTGGCCTATTAGCTGCATTAGACCTTCACGTATAAAAATATATAAATACTAGCTGATTTGCCCGCCCGTTGGTGCAGGATCCAGAGTTTTTTCGCCCCTATACCACCTCTGCGGGGTGTCGAACCGAAAAACAGCATAGCCGTTGCTAATATATTAAAAGAATTTTCATATTTGTCCACTTGAGGGTAGTCAACCCACTAAACGGAGTTGTGGTGTTGGTTGCTCAGCGTGTAGGGGTATATTTGACAATCATGGTCTATTAATTGATTGAACCGACACTCTTCTTCCCCTCTTTCGGAGGGTGTCAAACTTTTAATGCGGTAGTTAATCCTTCTAGGTCCTAAGTAATTTTTGTGCCAAATTTCGTTTGAAACTGTCAAGGGGTGTAGAATTGTGTAACTTTCAAACAAATATCACACACAAGCCCCCTGATATTGAATGTTATATAATTTAGAAGATAACTGCTAACAAATAACAGTAGACTGCAAGAGGGTGAAAGAAACAATAGCTGACGAACAAACTCCGCTTCTGTATAGTTACTAGTAATTCACAGGTGTACAGATACTTTGAACGGTGCTTGAAGCCTTTGCAGAACTTCAATTTTATTGACCCGGCGTAGGGAAGTGGCGCCCCCATCGCCCAGTCAGTTTCACTGGCTGCAATCAGCCCTGGCAGCTGCCAACATCGTTGCTGCCTATGGGAAGTCCAACAGCAGGGCCAAAGTGCTTCTCTGTTGAGCATTTTTACTTCCCACTTGCGTAGGGAATTGGCGACCCCATCGTCCGGCCGGCTTATGCTGGTTGCAATCAGCCTAAAATGGCGTAGGGAATTGGTGACCCCATCGTTCAGCTGGCTTTTGCTGGCTGCAATCAGCCTTCGCAGCTAACCATCTACGCTGCCTGAAAGGAGGACCAGCCGAGAGGATTTCATTTACATTCACCCCATTTTTCATCCACTGAAGACTCATTATTTCATCTCCTCTTGTGCTGTGAGTTGCGCCTCCACGCAATGACCAAGGATGTGACAGAATATATTTGCATTGACGATGGCCCCTGGGCCCAGGGGAAAGAGGGCGGAACCATTGGATAGCGCCTAGTTCTTAACAGCAG